>JARQOD010004331.1:0-55826 GCA_033576555.1 Oophaga sylvatica | reverse complement strand
CCCCCTTCACGGCTGTAGGAGAAAACCGGAATCCCGCTGACTTTAGGTCGCAGGGGAGCCCTTGTGCTGAAACTAACCGGGGCAGGGAGAACGGAGTCTGGCAGGTCCCCACATGATTTAGTTCTTGCCAAAGAAGCCCACCCAATGCCCCGGGCGAGCTGTTTCTATACAGAGTTGAACTCCTTCAGAGGTTGAAAACTCACACTTAAGAGTAAGGAGGCCTTTAACCTACTCCTGATTACCTGGAGTGCATCCTCCACCCTGAGCATTTCCCCGGACATACTGCAAATCCACCAAAAAGGTAGGAAAGAGCTGACTTTGTGTGACTGACTTATTCTCCCCACCCGCCCCGCATTTTACTTGGAGGGACTGCTTACCTTGAAGACTTAACCTTGCTGCCCCCCGAACCCCCTCGGGAGGATTACCCTGCACGCTGGTCACCTTGTCAGAAACCACAGGTGGTGTCACGACTATTAAACAATCCCCTGTAAAATATCCCCCTTTGTATGAGCGCCCGGGCAACGGACCGACCGGCTACCTGTGACCTTTCCCCATAGACTTCAACGGCTCGTGCCGAGTACCCCATAACCCTGGTTGTGTGGATCACAAAAAGGGCCCCTCAACGGATGGCGAACGGACGCGTCTCCGCAAGCAATTCTAAAGACTCCGCTGGCTGAGGTGATTTGTCCTTTAATCGGGACGGACTTGTCCTTTAATGGGACGGGATCTTACAAACCGCTCTTCCCTCCGTACCTTTTTCTCAGGGGAAGACCCTTCCTCTATTTTGGGAAAAAATTTTTCTGTGCATTGGAGGGGGGGAAAATGTTCCTCCCCCTTTTTCATTCATGTGTTCTGACATGTTAAAGTATTTAACAGAAAGCAAAATGGAATGTTTTATGGTTAACGTTGGATGTTGGCTGCAAAACTAGCCAATAGCTCTCCCAAGTTTGGGGTTAAGCGGGTTGCTTCGGTGAAGTGGATACTCGAATCGGATAAATATCCCTCTCCTCCGTTCACCTGGGGAGATGGAAAGCTTGAGGGTTGAAGTTGGGGTATGTGTGGGGGGGGTGGGGGTGGGGAGGGGGGGAATGTTTAAACTAATGTCTATGTCAACCGATTCGAGTGGAGACAGCCTTACTTAAACAAAGAGGAAATGGTGGCCGTATTTGGGGTTGCGGTAATGGCGGATAAAATAAAAATAATAATTGAACGTTAGGGGTTGGCGTCCGGAGTAAAAAGACACAATGTTCTTTCTTCTTGATGCCAAACCTGCATCATATGCTTGCAAGAAACCCACTTGATAAAGGTAGAATGCATCTTCTAAAAAAAATGGCGCACGGGTTCACAACATATTCCTCAATCCGGGGGGGTCATGTTCTTTTCCAAGTATACCTTTGAACAGTGTAAATTATTAAACCCCTTTTTTTATCTTCTAATTTAAATTTCTTATATATCAACTTCTTATAAAAACCCTCCCCTTTTGGGAAAGTGCGCACAAGGTCATGGAGGTTGGGAGATTTCCGGGGTTCCCTTTCGATAATTGGCGACTTCAACAATGTTCCGAAGCCATTGGGACAGAGGGGTCGGAGGCACTGAGACGGTGGTAATTGCCCCCCTTTGGGGGGTTTGAGGGAGACGCAAATAACATTGGAAACCATCACCCCGGAACTTAAAGTACTCCTGTTTCTCGCCCGCCTTGCCCCGTCCAGGATTGATCTGGCCCTGGGGAATGGTCCGTTCTAAGTTTAGTGGGTGGGTAACTTATTTGGCTAAACCTGTCGGTCACCCCCTATTGGGGGTTTGGGGCTTCATGGGCCAGGGCCTGAGATTTCCGGAGACCCCTTGGGGCTAAATCCATTCTGGCTCCACTGATTATCTGGACGCCATTGGGGGATGACCGACAGGTTTATTTAAAATTAATAGGGCTCGGCTTCGGTATTGGGTATGGAAGCCTAAGGCTTACTTCAAAAGGGGGTTTTTATTTAAAGACATTGCAAGTTAAAACGAAATGGCAGGAAACCAGGAGGAACCGGAGTTGATTAGGTCATTAGAGGGAGCAAGGCGGCACTAATTAGGAGCAAACCCTGGGCCCGGAACGTTTTGAGACACGCAGAAAGGTTTGTAATAAGACTTAAAATCGGAGAGGAAATCTGTTCTGCCGATGAAGTTTTTCGAGAGGGAGAGAGACGGGTCACCTTCTCCCAGGGTGGTGGCGGGCCCAAAGGGAACGGCGTAATCACTAAATTAAAGGAAAGACGGTGTGAGCATACAGGCAGTAGGGTATACTGGAGGTGAGATGGGATTTTACTCAAATCTGTACCTCACAGTGCAGCCGTCGGGAGGAAATTGTTAACTTTTTTGGGGGGCAGCTTCCACACTCTCACTACGGAGCAGAGGCTTCTTGAGGAGCCCTTTGATAGGGGAACTTGAGCCGCTTGCCTCTGTACCTGGACAAGGCCCCAGGGGGGACGGTATCCCAGGAGAAGTCTCAAAAATACAAAGAGGTGTTGCTTCCCAGTTGATGGAGGTTTTACACTGCGGTTTGGCGGGGGGGGTTTGCCCCCCAGCGAGGGCTAATTGTTGTCCACCAAACGGGAAAAAAATTTAGGTCCACTTCATTTCGCCGATCTCTTTTTTTGACCACTGACATTAAGTTATTGGCCAAAATGCTGGCGAACCAACTTAACAAGGTCATCGAATCCCTAATTCACCAAGACCAGTCAGGGTTTATGCCAATAAATCCACGCTAAAATCTCCGGCGATTAAACTTAAAACATGCAGGCGAGGGGATAATTGGGACAGGGGTAATAGTTTTCCCTATGCCGCAACGTTCCAGTGTGGAGTGGGTATTTGTGGCGGTAATGAAACCATGGGATTTTGTGATCAGTTTGTGGGTTGGGTAGTTTGCTAATCATCCCCTAGGCAAAATAGGTTAAGGTCTGCTGCTGAGAGTTTCTCCCTACTAGGGGAAGACAGGGTGCCCCCGCCCCCCCCTGCGTTTGCGATCGTTAAGAACCCGTTAGCTGCAAAGATTCGTGGTACCACGTTGTTCGGGGATTCCAATATGGCTGCCCTTAAGAAAGTGGCCTATCGGAGGTCCTCTTTTTTTGGCTGACCCGAGCGACTCCCTAATTCGGCTATGGCAGTTATTGGTAAATTCGGCTCTATTTCTGGACTGACTATCAACTGGGATAAATCCGTGTTGCTTCCCGTGGACTCAGCGGTTCCCTAGCGCTAGACCCTGGGACCCCTTTGAGGGTGTTTAGTGAGTTTAAATATTTGGACATTGTGATCTCTGCTAAATTGGAGGAATATGAATGTCTCAATCTTACCCCCCTTATCAATAAGTTTCAACAAAAAATAGCAGCGTGGAAGAAACTATTCCTGTCTGTGGCAGGTAGAGCAAATTTATAAAAATGATCCTTATGCCCCAACTCCTATATATACTCCATAATACGCCTGTCTGGTTGGCGCAAAATAAATTCTACCGGATTGATTCTCTTTTCCGGACTTGATCTGGAAGGGTAGTAGGCACGCATTAAACTGAACATCTACAGAGGTCAAAAGAGGAGGGGGGCCTGGCAATCCCGAACCCGTGGGTTTATTATGTGTCATCCCAATGTCAGCATATGGTGGGGTGGGGGAGCCTACCCAATCTACGTCGGCTGGGAAGCTCATTGAGTTTATAGTGGGCAGAGGTCCGCTGCTTGCTAGTCTAGAGGCTGGTAGGTTCCGGGTGAACCCTAAAAGGCTCCCGACGATCGCTATGGTGGACAAGATTTGGCAAAGAGTTAGACAATGGAGGGCATTATGGAGTTCACGCGCTTCTCGTCGGTTTGATTTGACCCGAGACTGGGGAGTTAATGCGTCTGAGGGGATTTGCTCAATGGAGAAGGGTCGGGATATGGTTTGTGTCACAGCTGTTGGTTGGCGGCATGCTTAAGACTTTTGAGGAGATCAGGAAGGAGTTCCCTCTGAGTCAATCCCTCTTTTTTCAAATTTGCAGCTGCGGCATGCAGTCAATCGACAGCTTAAATCATCAAGAATAGTGGTGCAATCAGATGCAATGGTGAATCTTATAGGGTCACTAAGGGGCACTAAGGGTTTCATCTCCCTCGTATATAGGAGTTTTTTGGATCATTCCTGGAACAGCACCCGGCTAAGTCCAGAGAAAAATGGGAAGAGGATGTGGACCAATCTCAGACTCTCAGTGGGAGAGCGTATTACAATTCATCCCCAAGGTCTCTATGAGTGAAGCGAGGAGAGTCTCACAACTCTACCTAACACATAGGGTATACAGGACCCGGTCTGGATGAAGAGGGCGGGCCTGAGGACGGATTCCTGCTGTCCGCGCTGCTCTGAGGATGGGGCAGATCTCCTACATATGATGTGGTCCTGCCCTGCCCTGCAGAACTTTTGGGTACAAACACTAATTTGACTCAGGAGGTAATGAGAGTGGATCTTATAAGGAACCCGCTGACGTGTGTATTGGGGTGCATGGAGGATATCGCGGTTGATGAGTGGGGGAAGCTGACCATAGCCAGAATCCTATATGCTGCCAGAAAGCTCATTTGCGGCCCATGGTTAGATGACAAAGCGCCAGTTAGACAAGAACTGATTAATAAGGTTAACTTTATTGTTATGATGGAACAGAACATATATGCGAAAAGAGGTCAACACATGCAGTTTGAGAATGTGTGGGGTGGCTGGATGGAGCACCCAGGCCTGGCTTCGGAGGTTCTTATGAGAGAAGGAATGTGTCTGCCTACGCGCCCTTGACCCTCTGAGTTGGTACTTTAAACAGGGATCTTAAGTGGTTGTCTCGAAAAAAGGATCAAAATGTGACATGGTGTGTGATATATGCAATGATTTAAAGGGATGGGGTTAGGGTGGAGGGGGAGGGTAGGGGACTTAGGATGTAAGAACAGTTATATCGCCTGTCAGGTTGAATACGGTTTATATTATATGCTAAAGTTAAATGTACTGTCAAAGTTTCATGCTGACAATTTTTAAATAAAAATCATCTGATTTTAAAAAAAAAACATCAGAAAATTCGGTCAAATAGTCAGGGACATCTTGAGACTGGGGGGAGGCAGAAAAAACATCTTGAGACTGGGGGGGCAGAAAGAACAGGAGTGTCAGTATTAACACATTGGCAACCCCAACTGGTCACAGACACAGATTTCCAATCCAAAACAGGATTATGAGTCTGTAACCAAGGGAAACCCAGTACAATAATGTCATGCAAATTATGCAACACCAAAAATTTGCAGCTCTCCTGATGGTCCGGGTCAACCCGCATTATCACCTGGGTAGAAAACTGGGGTTTATTCTCCGCCAAAGGGTAGAATCAATGCCCAGCAAAGGAATAGACTTCCGAAGGGTTATCATGGGAAACCCACAACGTTTGGCAAGTCAAAATCCATCAGGTTAATAGCTGCTCCTGAACAACAAAAGCCTGAGGCGAAAATGTGGACATGGAGCAAATCAGGGTAACAGTCAGCATAAACTTAGTCTAAACACTACCCAAAACAACTGAGCGCGCAAAAACGTCTTCCCCGCTTGGGGCAGACGGAAATAGCATGAGAAGCATCACCACAGTAGAAACACAATCTATTATGCTTTCGAAACTCATGATGCTGTGCCGCAGAAGTCACTCCATCACACTGCATGGGCTCAGGAGCTGACTCAAAAGGCAACACAATCTCACGCATACCTCTGCGCTCACGCAATCGTCTGTCAATTTGAATAGTTAATAACATAGAGTCATTGAGACCAGAGGGGACAGGGAATCCCACCATAACATCCTTTACAGTCTCTGCAGACACTTCTGAAAAAGAGCTGCCAGAGCATCATCATTCCATTTAGTAAGGACTGCCCATTTTTGAAATTTCTGACAGTACAGCTCAGCAGCTTCATGACCCTGATTCAATGCCAACAAGGTTTTTTCCGCTTGATCAGTGACATTAGGTTCATCGTACAATAACTCCAGAGCTTGAAAAAACACATTAATATCATTCAAAATAGGATCCCCAGGTGTCAGGGAAAAAGCCCAATCCTGAGGGTCGCCGCGCAACAGGGAGATGACAATTTGAACCTGCTGCGCAGCGCTTCCTGAGGACTTAGGCTTCAGGGCAAAAAACAACTTACAGTTATTTTTAAAATTCAGAAATTTAGACCGATCCCCCAAAAACAAATCTGGCATGGTGATCCTAGGTTCCACATCCGGCAACCTAGCGATATATGCAGCAACTGCACAATCTCCATTGAGGACAAAGAAAAATTCCTCCTCAGCACTCAGGGAGAAAGAGGGAAAAAATGTAACAAACAGAAAAAAAAGTGTTCTGACAACTCCCTTTTTTTCCTCTATGCTCACTATCCTTCCCTTCTGTTGAGTACCATAGAACTTTCAGTTTGGCCGGTAATACTGTTATGATTTGGTAGCTGAGGAGGAAATGAGCACAAAATCGCCAAAGCAGCAAGACACCAGAGAGGCTGGAACCTAATGGGTTGCAGATCCCTAAACTAACCGCACAACTAGAAGTAGCCGTGGAGCGTACCTATGGTGATCCTAGACGCCTCGGCACAGCCGGAGAGTTAGCTACACCTGAAGATAGAAAGAGGAAAGCTAACTGCCCTGGAGTAGAGACCCAAAAGAAATAGGAAGCCCCCAAACATGTAATGGCGGTTAGACAAGAGGAAAACACGAACACAGATAGAAAATAGAATGAGCAAATGTTAGGGCCCAAATCTGTCTAGAAAGTAAAGTACAGGAGAGAAATTCTGTCTGCAACCCAGAAAAGCCATAAAAAATATACCAGCACTTCTGGTTAAAAAAACCTGAGACCAAACGATCTCAACCACCTATATCAGATCTCTGGTGTGAAACACAGCTACCCAGCAATAAAAAATATCACAGGAACAGAGAACAAGTGCAAATACAAAATGAGAACAGAGGGCAGCACAAGCCCCCAAAGGGACCCGGCTGAAGTCCAAGGCAAGACTGCAAAAAGCCAGGAAAATCCAACCACAGAAAAAAAACCAGAAAGTCACTTATCTGAATGATAGCAGCAAAGCAAGCTGAAATTCCATCAAAGACCTGGAAGCAACAATTGATTACCGCGAGGATCATGGGAGTTCAGCTCACTTATATCAGGCCAGTCAGCCTCACCTGACACCCATTCCTTAATTGGTTCAATACCCTCAGCAACCACCGGAGGGAGCCTCAGCTCAGAATTGTCTCCAACTCATTCACAACAATAAATGTTGTTCACATGGTGCTTGTTTTCTTCTAAGTAACAACCAATCAAGTGTTGAGATCGTATATAGTACAATATGGTACAAGCTCATGAAAAAATTCATCAAAAAAGCGTAAACAATTTTAATTTTAGTCCTTTACGGTTTATACGGCTTTAAGAATCCCTTCAATTGGCTGGGCTATACCATGTTATGTGACAATTGCAAGGGATTATAAGGAACCCCATGCACTCACACCAGAGGTTATGTGAGTTTTTCGTGACTGATGAAATCTTCTTGAATATGTAAAACAGCATATTTCTGGCTATTTGCGCAAATTGAATTGTAAATTAAATTATTTGAATTTGCTGGAACCTACAAATTTCATATAATTCAATTAGAATTTGATTTTTTTCGTCTTATTGATTTGATCATCTCCAGTAACAACCCATAGAAAATAACATTACACATTATTGGGCTATGTGCGCACGTTGAGTATTTACTTGCAGAAATTTCTGCAAGGTTTCTGCATCTCTTGCAGGAAAAACGCTGCGGCAAAAACGCACATTTTTGCACAGCAATGCCTTAGGCTTTTTGAGCTAAATAAAGATTTTAAAAAAAGTTTTGTGGCGTAATTTCTTGGTTCAACACCATCTTTTTCATGCTGATGCAGTGGCATCAGGGTAATAGGATTTAGGGCTTTGTATCATCTGCTGTCATTGACACCTAGCCCTAGGCTTAGCAATGAAAAGGTGTCAGCCCGACACCCTCATTACTAAGCCAATGAGTAAACATAAACACACACACCCCACGTTGTCACCAGCCTATGTAGGAGCGTTAACAAAATAAACATACATATCAACTGTTAATTTTAAAGAAAAAAATGGAAATAAAAATTGTGTGGGCTCCTGCATCATAACCAGCAGAGGGAAAACTTGCTGATGTTAATCTTCTGGGAAGGAGCCAATAGCCATAAAGGTTCCCAGGCTATTAATATCTGCTCACAGCTGACAGCTTAGCCTTTGCTGACTGGTTTACAGGAGGACCCCAGAAAAAAAAATTGACATAGGGTCACCTTATAAAATCTAACCAGCAAAGGCTAGACAGACAGTGCGGGTGATATTGTTAGTCTGGGAAGGGGCCATGGATATTGGCCCCTCCCAGACTAAAAACATCAGCTCTCAGCCACCCCAGAAAAAGCGCATCTATAAGATGTGTCAAATTTGGCGCTTAGCCTTGCTCTTCCCACTTGCCCTGTATGGGTGGGAAGTGAGGTTCATATTTGTGTGGTAGATGTCACCTTTGCATTGTCAGGTGACATCAAGCCACAGGTTAGTAATGGAGGCATCCATAAGAACCCTATCCATTAGTAATCCCATAGTGATATTGTATAAAAAAACACACACCCAGAATAAAATTCTTTATTTGAAATAACACAGACTCCTTTAATGAATCTTAATTAACCCCTTAGTGACAGGGCCAAATTTTTTAAATCTGACCATTGTCACTTTATGTGGTAATAACTCTGGAATGCTTCAACAAATTCCAGTGATTTTGAGATTGTTTTTTTTGTGTCACATTACAATTTATCATAATGGTAAATTTAGGTTGATATGTTTTGTGTTTATTTATAAAAAAAATTACAAAAATTTTACAAAAAAGTTAAAGTTAGCAATTTTTAAACTTTGAATGATTATCCCTTTAATCCAGATAGTCTTACCACAGAGAAACATTAATAAATAAAATTTTCCTCATGTCAGTCTTAACTCAGCACCATTTGTAAAATGCAATTTTATTTTGTTAGCACTTTAGGAGGGTTAAAACTGTAGCAGTAATTTTTCATTTTTTTCAAGAAAACATACAAAATTTATTTTTTAGGGACCTATCTAGGTTTGAAGTGACTTTGGAGGTTCTACAGTTAGGTCCATATATATTTGGACAGAGACAACATTTATGTAATTTTGGTTCTAGACATTACCACCATGAATTTTAAACAAAACAATTCAGATGCAGTTGAAGTTCAGACTTTCAGCTTTCATTTGAGGGTATCCACATTAAAATTGGATGAAGGGTTTAGGAGTTTCAGCTCCTTACCATGTGCCACCCTGTTTTTAAAGGGACCAAAAATAATTTTACAGATTAAATAATTGTAAATAAAATAATTTCTAGCACTTGGTTGAAAACCCTTTGTTGGCAATAACTGCCTGAAGTCTTGAACTCATGGACATCACCAGACGCTGTGTTTCCTCTTTTTTGATGTTCTGCCAGGCCTGGCTTTGATGTCGTCTTTTTGGTGACCTGAGATATAAGAGAATAGCATCCCCATACTGGTGACAGTCTAGCAGCTGGTCGGCTGTGCACTATAGCTAACAACTTGTTGCATCAGACACGATCAGTGTTGGCACCGTCCATATCTGTTTAATCCCTTAGATGCAGCTGTCAAAATTGACTACATCATATAAATGGTTAACAGTGTGTGGGGGGCTCCCTATTTAACCCCATTGGCACCCTGAGATCATGATTGTGTGATCCTAATGTTTCCCGTGGTAATTTAGGCCAAATAGCGGCCTAAAGGGTATGCCACACTAAGCGAGATCGCAAACGGATCGCTAACGAGATCGTAATTGCGTCACCATTTATGACGAAGTAGCGATCTCGTTAGCGACTTAACTGTGTGTGACATGTAGCAACGATGTGGCCCCTGCTGAGATGTCGCTGACCGCTCTTGCACCGGAGATACCTTCTGGAAGTGCCAGTAATGCCAGTGCTGAGGAGCCTATGGACTCTACTTTACAAATGGAATTACAACAGCTGGGAACGGAGAGTCCTTCATTTAATGCAATATTCTAGCCTTCATAAGACGCCTCTTGTGCTTCTTGGCACTGATGCAGAGAAGGCGTTTGACAGAGTGGATTGGATCTTCCTACGGGAAAACCTCAATAGTTTTAATTTTCCTTCCCTACTAATAGCGGCCATATTACAAATGTACTCTCACCCATCGGCTAAAATTAAATTTAACAATACCTCACCAAGTCTTTTACGATTCATAACGGTACAAGACAGGGGTGCCCTCTGTCGCCACCGTTATTTATAGTGGCGATGGAACCCCTAATCAAGGCTATCAATATGTGCAAAGATATAGAGGGTATGAGAGTACAGGGAATAACTCATAAAACCATGGCCTTCGCTGATGATTTATTAATCACTATGACTTGTCCTCACAATGGTAATACCGGCTCTCATGCGGATCCTGGAGAGATATGGCTCCTTGTTAATTTCAAGATAAACCCATCTAAGTCCGAAGCACTGGGAATAAATATACCTGCTAGTACTATAAATGGCTTTAAGCTACAATTTCCCTTTCACTGGCCGGGTAATTATATAAAATACCTTGGTATCAAAATTAGCCCGTCCTATAAGGATCTATTTAACCTAAATTATAAACCACTACTCACTTTAGTAACAGATCAAACTAAAAAGTGGAAGGCCCCCTATCTCTATTGGATGGGAAGAAAAAATTTAATCAAAAGCATTCTTCTACCTAAATTAATTTACCTATTTCAAATGCTACCTATAGAACTAACCAGGACGTTCTTGATCCAGGTTAATTGTTCTTTCCATATATATGGAATAAGCACAGATCAAGACTTAACTCCCACACACTTTCATTGCTAGGAGGAAAGGTGGCATGGGAGCCCCTAACATCCATACTTATTATTTAGCTGCTGTCCTATCTAGGGCTGTGGAGTCAGTCAGGCAGACTGGAGAGAAACCATGGCTTACTTTGGAAGAACAGATGTCCCCGATTCAACTACGCTCTATTATCCTTTCCCCTGTAGAGTCACTTAAATTTATCTTTCCAAACCTCCTTACAAGGACGGCGGTCAAATGTTGGAAGTCTGTGGCCCCTTATCTGTCCCCGTCTCCCTCACCACTAACTAGGTATCAGATGTCATGACCCTGGATCTGGCGAAACATATTTCAAATGATAAATCACCCCTGTTGGACCAGTTATATAGTGAAGGGACTATTATATCCTTCCAAGACATGAAGGAACTGCCCACAATGTCTCATTACACCTTTATACATTATGAGTTTCTTAAGAAAACACTCCGCCAATCTATGATCAATGGCGACCTAACGCGGCCGTTAACCGCTTTTGAAATATTATGTTCCCAAACAAAATCCCCGAAAAAAAGTGCTTTCTGCTCTCTATAATATGCTGCTTTTAAAACAATTACCTCTGAAAAGAGCCTTTCTGCTGAGATGGGAAAAAGAATTAAGCCACTCTTTCTCTGATTCCCAAATTAATCTAAATTATACATTTTCATATGGCCCTTCACAATGTGTGAGAGCCCAAGAAAACAGCTACAAAATAATAACTCATTGGTATACAACACCTCTCCTGTTACATAAGTGGTTCCCCACTACGCCAGATACATGTTGGAGGTGCAAAAGGGACAGAGGCTCATAGCTTCATATTTGGTGGCACTGCCACATCATAAAAAAATTTTGGAACATTATATCTCAAACCTTAGACAAAGTGGTGCGTAAACATATAAAACTAACTCCAGAACATGTTTTCCTTAATCACCAGTAGTTCCAAATAATAAACATTTATCTAAACTGGTCTCTTTCATCTTAACAGCCGGTAAGCTTCTTATACCTACATTTTGGCACTTGTCTAATATTCCAAGCATAATCAGCTATTACTTAAGATTGACCAACTGTATCACACCGAAGAATTAGCAGCATTAGCCACACATAGCCTTTTGCCCTTTTCCAGGTCTGGAGTCCTTGGGTGACGTATAGGAATTCAGATAAATTCATATCCCTGTGTGTGTCTGATTCTGCGCCTTGATATTGAACATGACCAATGTGCCAATGGACCATGTCCCTTTTACCTTTATCCCTGGTTCCCCTCTCCCTCCTCCCCTTCCCCTCCTTCCCATCCCCTTGTTGTCTCCTTTAGGTTGCCTCCCCCGTTTTTGTGCTCTGGTTCTGCATTTGGTTAGTTAATTAACTCACCCATGATACTCCAGAGCTTCAGTTAAATCATTATGTTCATTTGTCGATTGATAGTAACCAAAATCACTCATTTCTTTATTAATGATATTTTGATAGAGACGTTTGCATCTTCATTTTCGTAAACATGGAAATTATTGAAGGTCATGTGTATCTACGAGGCATGTATGACTATGAATACTGTACTATTTGCTTCTTCTGTCTCTCATGTTTGATTGGACAATATATTTATGCTGATACTTTTCACCTAGTGATTCTCAATAAATAAATCATTGAAAACAAAACAAAACGTTGTTCCCATGGTGCTTGTTTTCTTCTATGACTGAGATCTTCGTGTGCACCAGAAACACGTCAGAGAGTTGCTTTACTGATCGTGCTGGACTCTCATGATGCTCGGTGGAACGTTGGCCTCATTCATAGATTGTGAACGGTGTAACAAAGACCATTGTTTTCATTGAATTATTCCCAGTTGTGGTATCTTTGGTAGAATGGGGCAAGTTTTTTTTTCAAAATAAATAAAATGATTTTAGTGTATTCTGATAATAAAGGTGTAGTTTTTACAGTTGTAGGTGATGAAATTGTTGAGGCACTTGGTGCTTTGTTGCATGAAGTCAAGCATTTGGTGAAAAGCTAAGTATTTAAAAGGCAAAAAGACAGAAAATGATATTACACTTTTGAAATGTGGCGCTGGAGAAGGATGTCACCAATACCATGGATGGCAAGAAGAACAAACAAATCAATTCTAGAGCAAATCAAGACAAACATGTCACTTAACCCCTTAGGGAC
The DNA here is from genome assembly GCA_033576555.1 of Oophaga sylvatica. Taxonomy (NCBI): domain Eukaryota; kingdom Metazoa; phylum Chordata; class Amphibia; order Anura; family Dendrobatidae; genus Oophaga; species Oophaga sylvatica. The sequence goes on along the minus strand of JARQOD010004331.1, from coordinate 42,779 downwards.
AGAGCCATTTTGCAGCTTAATGACGGGCCAATTTTTACAATTCTGACCACTGTCAATTTATGAGGTTATAACTCTGGAACGCTTTAACGAATCCAGCTGATTCTGAGAAGGTTTTTTCGTGACATATTGTACTTCACGTTAGTGGTAAAATTTCTTTGATATGACTTGTGTTTATTTATGAAAAAAATGGAAATATAGCGAAAATTTTGAAAATTTAACTATTTTAAAACTTTACATTTTATGCCCTTAAATCAGAGAGATATGTCACACAAATTTCTTAATAAATAACATTTCCCACATGTCTACTTTACATTAGCACAATTTTGGGAACAAAATTTTTTTTTGTTACGAAGTTATAAGGGTTAAAAGTTGACCAACGATTTCTCATTTTTACAACACCATTTTTTTTTTAGGGACCACATCACATTTGAAGTCACTTTGAGGGGTCTATACGATAGAAAATACCCAAAAGTGACACCATTCTAAAAACTTCACCCCTCAAGGTGCTCAAAACCACATTCAAGAAGTTTATTAACCTTTTACGTGCTTCACAGGAACTGAAGCAATGTGGAAGGAAAAAATTAACATTTAACTTTTTTTGCAAAAACTTTACTTCGGAACCAATTTTTTTTATTTTCACAACAGTTAAAAGAAAAAATGAACCACAATATTTGTTGTGCAATTTCTCCTGAATAAGCCGATACCCCATATGTGGGGGTAAACAACTTTTTGGGCGCACGGCAGAGGTCGCAAGGGAAGGAGCGCCATTTGACTTTTTCAACGCAGAATTGGCTGGACACCATGTCGCGTTTGTAGAGGCCCTGATGTGTCTAAACAGTGGAAACCCATCACAATTGACCCCATTTTGGAAACTAGACCCCCTAAGGAACTTATCTAGATGTGTGGTGAGCATTTTGAACCTCCAAGTGCTTCACAGAAGTTTATAACATAGAACAGTGAAAATAAAAAATCATATTTTTTCCACAAAAACAATCTTTTCACCCCAATTTTTATTTTCCCAAGGGTAACAAGACCCCAAAAGATTTTGAGCAATTTGTCCTGAGCATGCTGATACCCCATATGTGGGGGTAAACCACTGTTTGGGCGCATGGGAGTGCTTGGAAGGGAAGGAGCGCCGATTTGTTTTGCAACGAGGAATTGCGCTGGACGTCATGTCGTTTTGAGAGCCCTTGATGTGCTAAACAGTGGAAACCCCCCAAGTGACACCATTTTGGAAACTAGACCCCCAAGGAGCTTATCTAGATGTGTGGTGAGCACTTTGAACCCCCAAGTGCTTCACAGAAATTTTTAACTAGACCGTGAAAATAAAAAAATACATTTTTTTCCCAAAAATCGATCTTTCACCCAATTTTTATTTTCCAAGGTAACAATTGACCCAAAAATTGTTGTGCAATTTTCCTGAGTGCTGATACCCCATATGTGGGGTAAACCACTGTTTGGTGCATGGAGACTTGGAAGGAAGGAGCACCGTTTGCACTTTTTCAACACGAATTTCTGGGCGCATGTCGCGTTTGAGAGCCCTTGATGTGTCCTAAACAGTAGAAACCCCCACAAGTGACACCATTTGGAAACTAGACCCCCTCAAGGAACTTATCTAGATGTGTGGTGAGCACTTTGAACCTCAAGTGCTTCACAGAATTTTAATGCCAGGGATGAAAATAAAATATTTTTTTCAAAAATGATCTTTAGCCGCAATTTTTTATTTTCCAAGGGTAAAGAGAAATTAGACCACAAAGTTGTTGTGCAATTTTCCTGAGTAGCTGATACCCATATGTGGGGTGAAGCACTGTTTGGGCGCACGGCAGGGCTTGGAAGGAAGGAGCGCCTTTGATATTCAACTTTCGATGAAATTGCGGACGCCATGTCGCGTTTGAGAGCCCTTGATGTGCTAAACAGTGGAAAACCCTACAATGACACCATTTTGGAAACTAGACCCCTAAGGAACTTATTAGATGTGTGGTGAGCACTTTGAACCCCAAGTGCTTCACAGAAATTTATAACAGAGCGTGAAAATAAAAATAATTTTTTTCCTCAAAAATGATCTTTAGCCCGATTTTTTATTTTCCCAAGGGTAACGGAAATGGACCCAAAAGTTGTTGTGCAATTTTCCTGAGTACGTTGATACCCCATATGTGGGTGAAACCACTGTTTGGGCGCATGGAGGCTTGGAAGGGAAGGAGCGCCATTTTGTATGCTAGACTTTGATGGAATGTTTGCGGGCGTCATGTTGTGTTTGCAGAGCCCTTGATGTGCCTAAACAGTAGAAACCCCTCAAGTGACAACATTTTGGAAACTAGACCCCCCAAGGACTTATCTAGATGTGTGGTGAGCACTTTGAACCCCAAGTGCTTCACAGAATTTATTAATGAGAGCCGTGAAAATAAAAAATCATTTTTTTCCTCAAAAAGATCTTTACCCATTTTTTATTTTACAAGGGTAAAGACGAAGTGGACCCAAAAAAGTTGTTGTGCAATTTTTCCTGAGTACACTGATACCCCATATGTGGGGTAAGCCACTGTTTGGGCATGGAGGCTTGGAAGGAAGGAGCACCATTTTGTTTTCAACAGAATTGTTTGCTGGCGCCATGTTGTGTTTGCAGAGCCCTTGATGTGCTAAACAGTAGAAACCCCATAAGTGACACATTTTGGAAACTAGACCCCCAAGGAGCTTATTAGATGTGTGGTGAGCACTTTAACCCCAAGTGCTTCACAGAAATTTATAAGCAGAGCGTGAAAATAAAAAATATTTTTTTCTCAAAAATTATCTTTAGCCCCATTTTTTATTTTCCCAAGGGTAACAGAGAAATTGGACCAAAAAGTTGTTGTGCAATTTTCCTGAGTACGCTGATACCCCATATGTGGGGGAAACCACTGTTTGGGCGCAGGGGTCTTGAAGGGAAGGAGCGCCATTTTGTAATGCAACTTTGATGGAATTTTCTGGGGCGTCATGTTGGTTTGCAGAGCCTTGATGTGCCTAAACAGTGAGAAAACCCCTGCAATGACACCATTTTGGAAACTAGACCCCAAGGACTTATCTAGATGTGTGGTGAGCACTTTGAACCCCAAGTGCTTCACAGAAATTTATAAGCAGACCGTGAAAATAAAAAATATTTTTTTCCTCAAAAATGATTCTTTAGCCCGCTATTTTTTTATTTTCCCAAGGGTAACAGAGAATGACCCAAAGTTGTTGTGCAATTTTTCCTGAGTACACTGATACCCCATATGTGGGGGTAACCACTGTTTGGGCGCATGAGAGTGCTTGGAAGGAAGGAGCGCATTTGTAATGCAGACTTTGATGGAATGTTCTGCGGGCGTCATGTTGTGTTTGAGAGCCCTGATGTGCCTAAACAGTAGAAACCCCCTGCAAGTGACACATTTTGGAAACTAGACCCCCCAAGGAGCTTATCTAGATGTGTGGTGAGCACTTTGAACCCCCAAGTGCTTCACAGAAATTTATAAGCAGAGCCGTGAAAATAAAAAATCATTTTTTTCCTCAAAAATGATCTTTAGCCGCATTTTTTTATTTTCCAAGGGTAACAGACGAATTGGACCCAAAAAGTTGTTGTGCAATTTTCCTGAGTACGCTGATACCCCATATGTGGGGTGAACCACTGTTTGGGCGCATGGGAGTGCTTGGAAGGGAAGGAGCGCCATTTTGTAATGCAGACTTTGATGGAATGTTCTGCGGCGTCATGTTGTGTTTGCAGAGCCCTTGATGTGCCTAAACAGTAGAAACCCCCAAGTGACACATTTTGGAAACTAGACCCCCAAGGAGCTTATCTAGATGTGTGGTGAGCACTTTGAACCCCCAAGTGCTTCACAGAAATTTATTAAGCGAGCCGTGAAAATAAAAATATTTTTTCTCAAAAATGATTCTTTAGCCGCATTTTTTATTTTCCCAAGGGTAACAGACGAAATTGGACCAAAAAGTTGTTGTGCAATTTTTCCTGAGTACCTGATACCCCATATGTGGGGTGAAGCCACTGTTTGGGCGCATGGGAGTGCTTGGAAGGGAAGGAGCGCCATTTGTAATGCAGACTTTGATGGAATTTCTGCGGGCGTCATGTTGTGTTTGCAGAGCCCTTGATGTGCCTAAACAGTAGAAACCCCTCAAGTGACACCATTTTGGAAACTAGACCCCCCAAGGAGCTTATCTAGATGTGTGGTGAGCACTTTGAACCCCAAGTGCTTCACAGAAATTTATTAACGCAGAGCCGTGAAAATAAAAAATATTTTTTTCCTCAAAAATGATTCTTTAGCCGCTATTTTTTTATTTTCCCAAGGGTAACAGAGAAATTGGACCCAAAAGTTGTTGTGCAATTTTCCTGAGTACGCTGATACCCCATATGTGGGGTGAAACCACTGTTTGGGCGCATGGGAGTGCTTGGAAGGGAAGGAGCGCCATTTTGTAATGCAGACTTTGATGGAATTTTCTGCGGGCGTCATGTTGTGTTTGCAGAGCCCTTGATGTGCCTAAACAGTAGAAACCCCCTTCAAGTGACACCATTTTGGAAACTAGACCCCCCAAGGAGCTTATCTAGATGTGTGGTGAGCACTTTGAACCCCCAAGTGCTTCACAGAAATTTATTAAGCAGAGCCGTGAAAATAAAAAATATTTTTTTTCCTCAAAAATGATTCTTTACCCCGCTATTTTTTATTTTCCCAAGGGTAACAGATGAAATTGGACCAAAAGTTGTTGTGCAATTTTTCCTGAGTACCTGATACCCCATATGTGGGGTGAAACCACTGTTTGGGCGCATGGGAGTGCTTGGAAGGGAAAGGAGCGCATTTTGTAATGCAGACTTTGATGGAATGTTTCTGCGGGCGTCATGTTGTGTTTGAAGAGCCCTTGATGTGCCTAAACAGTAGAAACTCCCTGCAAGTGACACCATTTTAGAAACTAGACCCCCCAAGGAGCTTATCTAGATGTGTGGTGAGCACTTTGAACCCCCAAGTGCTTCACAGAAATTTATCAACGCAGAGCCGTGAAAATAAAAAATCATTTTTTTCCTCAAAAATGATTCTTTAGCCTGCTTTTTTTTATTTTCCCAAGGGTAACAGATGAAATTGGACCAAAAAGTTGTTGTGCAATTTGTCCTGAGTACGCTGATACCCCATATGTGGGGTGAAACCACTGTTTGGGCGCATGGGAGTGCTTGGAAGGAAGGAGCGCCATTTTGTAATGCAGACTTTGATGGAATGTTCTGCGGGCGTCATGTTGTGTTTGCAGAGCCCTTGATGTGCCTAAACAGTAGAAACCCCTGCAAGTGACAACATTTTGAAACTAGACCCCCCAAGGAGCTTATCTAGATGTGTGGTGAGCACTTTGACCCCCAAGTGCTTCACAGAAATTTATTAATGCAGAGCCGTGAAAATAAAAAATCATTTTTTTCCTCAAAATGATTCTTAGCCCGCTATTTTTTTTTTGACAAGGGTAACAGACGAAGTTGGACCCAAAAAGTTGTTGTGCAATTTTCCTGAGTACACTGATACCCATATGTGGGGTGAAGCCACTGTTTGGCGCATGGGAGTGCTTGGAAGGAAGGAGCGCCATTTTGTAATGCAGACTTTGATGGAATGTTCTGCGGGCGTCATGTTGTGTTTGCAGAGCCCTTGATGTGCCTAAACAGTAGAAACCCCCTTTAAGTGACATCATTTTGGAACTAGACCCCCAAGGAGCTTATCTAGATGTGTGGTGAGCACTTTTAACCCCAAAGTGCTTCACAGAAATTTATTAACGCAGAGCCGTGAAAATAAAAAATAATTTTTCCTCAAAATTATTCTTTAGCCTGCCATTTTTTATTTTCCAAGGTAACAGACGAAATTGGACCCAAAAAGTTGTTGTGCAATTTTTCCTGAGTACGCTGATACCCATATGTGGGGTGAAACCACTGTTTGGGCGCATGGGAGTACTTGAAAGGGAAGGACGCCATTTTGTATTGCAGACTTTGATGGAATTTTCTGCGGGCGTCATGTTGTGTTTGCAGAGCCCTTGATGTGCCTAAACAGTAGAAACCCCTGCAAGTGACACCATTTTGGAAACTAGACCCCCCAAGGAGCTTATCTAGATGTGTGGTGAGCACTTTGAACCCCCAAGTGCTTCACAGAAATTTATTAATGCGAGCGTGAAAATAAAAAATATTTTTTTCCTCAAAATGATTCTTTAGCCCGCTATTTTTTTATTTTCCCAAGGGTAACAGATGAAATTGGATCCAAAATGTTGTTGTGCAATTTTTCCTGAGTACACTGATACCCCAATGGGGTGAAACCACTGTTTGGGCGCATGGAGTGCTTGGAAGGAAAGGAGCGCAATTTTGTAATGCAGACTTTGATGGAATGTCTGCGGCGTCATGTTGTGTTTGCAGAGCCCTTGATGTGCCTAAACAGTAGAAACTCCCTGCAAGTGACACCATTTAGAAACTAGACCCCCAAGGAGCTTATCTAGATGTGTGGTGAGCACTTTGAACCCCCAAGTGCTTCACAGAAATTTATCAACGCAGAGCCGTGAAAAAAAAATCATTTTTTTCTCAAAATGATTCTTTAGCCCGCTGTTTTTTATTTTCCCAAAGGGAACAGATGAAATGGACCCAAAAAGTTGTTGTGCAATTTGTCCTGAGTACGCTGATACCCATATGTGGGTGAAACCACTGTTTGGCGCATGGGAGTGCTTGGAAGAGAAGGAGCGCCATTTTGTAATGCAGACTTTGATGGAATGTTCTGCGGCGTCATGTTGTGTTTGCAGAGCCCTGATGTGCCTAAACAGTAGAAACCCCCTTTAAGTGACATCATTTTGGAAACTAGACCCCCCAAGGAGCTTATCTAGATGTGTGGTGAGCACTTGAACCCCAAGTGCTTCACAGAAATTATTAACGCAGAGCCTGAAAAAAAAAAATATTTTTTCCTCAAAAATTATTCTTTAGCCTGCCATTTTTTATTTTCCCAAGGGTAACAGGAGAAATTGGACCCAAAAGTTGCTGTGCAATTTTTCCTGAGTACGTGATACCCATATGTGGGGTGAAACCACTGTTTGGGCGCATGGGAGTACTTGGAAGGGAAGGAGCGCCATTTGTAATGCAGACTTTGATGGAATTTCTGCGGGCGTCATGTTGTGTTTGCAGAGCCCTTGATGTGCCTAAACATAGAAACCCCCTGCAAGTGACACCATTTTGGAAACTAGACCCCCCAAGGAGCTTATCTAGATGTGTGGTGAGCACTTTGAACCCCCAAGTGCTTCACAGAAATTTATTAATGCAGAGCCGTGAAAATAAAAAATATTTTTTTTCCTCAAAAATGATTCTTTAGCCCGCTATTTTTTTATTTTCCCAAGGGTAACAGATGAAATTGGACCCAAAATGTTGTTGTGCAATTTTTCCTGAGTACACTGATACCCCATATGTGGGGTGAAACCACTGTTTGGGCGCATGGGAGTGCTTGGAAGGAAAGGAGCGCAATTTTGTAATGCAGACTTTGATGGAATGTTCTGCGGGCGTCATGTTGTGTTTGAAGAGCCCTTGATGTGCCTAAACAGTAGAAACTCCCTGCAAGTGACACCATTTTAGAAACTAGACCCCCCAAGGAGCTTATCTAGATGTGTGGTGAGCACTTTGAACCCCCAAGTGCTTCACAGAAATTTATCAACGCAGAGCCGTGAAAATAAAAAATCATTTTTTTCCTCAAAAATGATTCTTTAGCCTGCTGTTTTTTTATTTTCCCAAGGGTAACAGATGAAATTGGACCCAAAAAGTTGTTGTGCAATTTGTCCTGAGTACGCTGATACCCCATATGTGGGGTGAAACCACTGTTTGGGCGCATGGGAGTGCTTGGAAGGGAAGGAGCGCCATTTTGTAATGCAGACTTTGATGGAATGTTCTGCGGGCGTCATGTTGTGTTTGCAGAGCCCTTGATGTGCCTAAACAGTAGAAACCCCCTGCAAGTGACAACATTTTGGAAACTAGACCCCCCAAGGAGCTTATCTAGATGTGTGGTGAGCACTTTGAACCCCCAAGTGCTTCACAGAAATTTATTAACGCAGAGCCGTGAAAATAAAAAATCATTTTTTTCCTCAAAAATGATTCTTTAGCCCGCTATTTTTTTATTTTCCCAAGGGTAACAGACGACATTGGACCCAAAAAGTTGTTGTGCAATTTTTCCTGAGTACGCTGATACCCCATATGTGGGGTGAAACCACTGTTTGGGCGCATGGGAGTGCTTGGAAGGGAAGGAGCGCCATTTTGTAATGCAGACTTTGATGGAATGTTCTGCGGGCGTCATGTTGTGTTTGCAGAGCCCTTGATGTGCCTAAACAGTAGAAACCCCCTGCAAGTGACACCATTTTGGAAACTAGACCCCCCAAGGAGCTTATCTAGATGTGTGGTGAGCACTTTAACCCCCAAGTGCTTCACAGAAATTTATTAATGCAGAGGCGTGAAAATAAAAAATCATTTTTTTCCTCAAAAATGATTTATTTAGCCAGCTATTTTTTATTTTCCCAAGGGTAACAGGAGAAATTAGAACCCCAAAATTGGTGTGCAATTTGTCCTGAGTACGCTGATAACCCATATGTTGGGGTAAACCACTGGGCGCACGGCAGGGCTCGGAAGGGAGGGAGCGCCATTTGACTTTTTGAACGCTACGTCGTGTTTGGAGACACCTGATGAGCCTTAATAGTGGAAACCCCTCAATTCTAGCTCCAAACCTAACCCCAACACACCCCTAACCCTAATCCCAACCCCAATCCTAACCTATATCCCAACCCTAATTCCAACTCTAATTGTAACCCTAACCCTAATTTTAAATCTATCCCTAATTGTAACCCTAACCTAATTCTAACCCTAATTATAACCCTAACCATAAGGCTAGGTTCATTTTGCGTTTTACCAGCCCGTTCAACACATAGCATTGATGGGCTGTTAACGGTATAGCATAACGCTATCGCGTTATGCTATACCCGTTAACGCAGAGGAATCAGCAGATGATTCATCTGCGCTAGCGGTGACGGAGCCCAGACGCTGCAGCCCGCGTCCGAGGCTCCGTCACTGAATGATGGCACATCGCAAACGCATGCATGCGTCGCGATGCGCCCTCAAATGGGGGTGAATGGGAGTGTTAACGGACTGCGTTACACCACGTTATACCGCGGTGTAACGCAGTCCGTCTAACGGACTGCCATAACGCAGTATGAACCAGCCAAACCCTAATGCTAACCCTAACCCTAATTATAACCCTAACCCTAATGCTAACCCTAACCCTAATTATAACCCTAACCCTAATTATAACCCTAATTATAACCCTAACCCTAGCCCTAACGGAAAAATGAAAATAAATATAATTTCTATATTTTATTATATGTCCCTAACTAAGGGGGCGATAAAGAGGGGGTTATGTACTGTTTTTTTTTATTTTGATCACTGTGATAGTTTATCACAGTGATCAAAATGTACTTTCTGGAGAATGAATGAAAAAAATTTTGAATCTGCTGCCAGGCAGATTCGGCGGGCACACTGCGCATGCGCCGGCCATTTTTTTTTTACAGGAAGAAGACCGGGAGGATCGGAGGACAGGGGGACCTGCCGGAGGACACCGGCAGGTACAGGGGGGGTTTCGGGGGACCTGGGAACCCTAATCGCACATCAGAAGGGAGAGAAATCTTTTTTTTTTTTGTTGCGGTCGCGTGAATACCGACCCGGATCATGTTCTCTGGGGACTCGGCTATAAAAATCAGCTTCTCTACATGTCTAACAGCCATTCCATTCCAGTGTCAGTTGAATTCCAACCAGAGTACACCTCATTCTACTTAATGTGCTTCTGATTATGTGATCACCTGAACCAAATCTTATTTAACGAAGGAAAGTATAAAAACCCTGCTGTGGTGTTCACAATCGTCTTGCAATAGGACAAGCTGGATGGCAAAACAAGTGCTAGTAAGATCCCAAAAGTGATAGGAATGAAATAATAACTTGTAACCATGCCAAAGGAGTTGAAAAGAAAAGTATTGAGTGAGAAAAAGAAGGCTCAATTTCTAGCAGAGGGATATAGTGATCGTCATGTTGCCTCCATCCTTTAAAATTTCTAAGACGGCTTTCAAATAAATACTAAATACTGACTTAACACAACTGTTATATAATTTATTGGGTCAGCCTTGTGGCCATCAACATTCCTACTATGAAAAGTTCGATAAGGCCACCAGTAGATTGTGTAACACTAATCCCGCAGTTCTTGTTCCACCAAATGTTGAGTAAGCCTAGCCATTTTTGCTCCATAGCTAATCTGAGCCTGATGGGAGATTCATGATGCTCAAACCTGTGTTTCAGAGTAAAAATTTACAAGGCTGCAATAACGCCTCTCGTGTCTGCTTCACGTTACCCAAATTTTGTTGGGTTACATTAAAGTTCTATCCTAAAATTTCACATGACAATTTCTTTTCTCTATATTGGGAGAGGATGGGGAGATGTTAACTTTTTATTTTTACTGTAATATTTTCTAGTAGTGACAAACTGCATGTATAACTTGAATGCGGTTAATAAAGCATTAAAGTTTTTACTGTGTCTCATGCCTATTAATGAACTGAGAGAATCTGACAAGTGGTGTGTGCCAGGCCAAAAATAGTAAACTAGTCCCTGTTTAGAGTAATAACATGGTAAAAGAACACCACACTCCTGTGTATAAGTGCACAAGTAGGCGCCCAATCCATAGGAAGAATTTGGCACACAAATATAGAATTTCAAGGTGAGTTGCAATCCAGTGAGAATATTAAGTTTCGGTCTGTGCATAGACCTTCCTCAGATGCATGGATTGCCACCAGAAAACAAGTGTATAGGGCTGCTTATGGGAGGCTTTAGTAGCATAGAGTAGTGGCAAATTCAGTATAGGTGTGGTGCCTTTGTAAATCACACATCTTGATAGGCTTTCAAAGGCGCCATACCTGTAGTGGATTCTCAGTGATGGTTTGGGGAGCCATGTCATCTACCGGTGAAAGTCCACTGTGTTCTATCAAGACCAAAGTCAGCGCAGCCGTCTACCAGGAAATTTTAGAGCTCTTCATGCTTCCCTCTGCCATCAAGCTTTTTGGAGATGGAAATTTTATTCTCCAGCAGGACTTGGCACCTCGCCACACTGCCAAAAGTACCAATAACTGGTTTAAAAACAGTATCACTGTACTTGATTGGAGTTACGGTTAGGCGAGTTTGCTGGCCATGGAGAATCTATGGGGTATTTTCAAGAGGAAGATGAGACACCAGACCCAACAAAGCAGATGAGTTGAAGGCTGCTATCAAATCAACCTGAGCTTCCATAACTCCTCAGCAGTGCCACAGGATGATTGACTCCATTCCACACAGCATTGACGTAGTAATTGATGTAAAAGGTGCCCTGACCAAGTATTTAGTGCATTTACAGAACATACCGTATTTCTCGGGCTATAAGACATACTTTTTTCCCTCCCAAAATGGAGAGGGTGTATCTTATAGTCCTGATGTACCTGCTCTGGCTGTGGTGGGGAGATGGGGGACCGGTAGCGGGTCACAGGAGCAGGTGGATGAGGCTAATTCCTGTGGCCGATGCTAAAGAGAAATTAATATTCACTTCATTCCACACCCGTGGGCGTGGAGGGCAATGAATATTAATTTCTCTTTAATAGCATCCTGGTATGCAGGGCCCCATCCTTATCCTGGTATGCATGACTCCATCAGAAAAATATTAGAAAACAAACCGTTACACTTGCCTTCCCTGCGCTCCCTCGCAGCGTCTTCTGATGCCAGCAGCTGCTTTATGCTTGTAATCAGCGCATGGCAGTGATGTCATCCACTCCTTACAAGCCGAAGGACAGCTGCCAGAATAGTCACTGTGCTTCACGTCGGGACTATGTTCATGCAAGGCAGTATTAATTGCTCACTCTTTAGTAGCGTGCACAGTGTCAGCCTCCGGCTTCCTTCCAACGCCCCAGTGGCCTGATTCCTCAGATTGAGCGCTAACAAATGGGCATTCACAAGTAGTGCTTATTTCTTCCCCTACATAGACTATTCGCATCAGTCATACTCACATTTGCCCTTGAGAATGGTTGTGTCTGCTAAACCAGTTGGCAGAATAACATTCCTCCCAGAGACTTTTATATGCTGTTTTATTCATGTGGTTTTTTTAAGGATTGCAAACAAAGTAGGTTAGAACCATTTTGCATACAGACCTCATACAGTGTTCCTTCTTAGCACCCATACTTCAATACAATCGCTGAAATTCCAGTGAGATCACACATGTCAGAGCCACAGACGGCAACACTGGAACACTCACCAAGGAACAATACAATGAGATGAATTTTAATCTGATAGCTATGGTATCTGTAGTACAAGGGTGGGGAATTTTCTGGACAAAGTCATTAGGTCTAGGGTCGCCAGCCCTGTTTTTCTGTTTGCTGGTTCTTTGAATCTTATGAAGAGCTTTCATACACAGTATTCACTAATGAAGACCGTGGCACGTGTGACGTATGTGTAGAGCCCAGCTGTGCCTGGATTCTTACTTCCCATAGGGATGCACCGAAGGTAATGACCACTAGAGGACCCAATATGCATACACACATCTTCACCAATCCCTAGAGTCACTAGAGGGAGCCTTTTGAGTGTATATAAGGATGGTGAAGACACAGAGTTTTAGTCAGTCTTTGAGATTAGTTCTCTCGGAGGGAAGAAAGTGTGCAGTCTATCACACAGAGCAGAGCTCAAGAGAGAGAGAGAGTTCAGCTTTTTGAGAAGGAATCGGAAGTCTGCAGCTCCAAGCTTAGTTCAAACGTGTGGAGGCTAGTACAAGTGGAAGGAAAGCCACTCCAGCCTAGTCAGAACTGAGTCAACTGAGTGCAATTCAGTGAGCAAGCGTGCCGACGCTTTGAGAGCGGTGAAAAAGGGGAAGAAGCAGTCCACCATCTGCCAGTGTGTGATAGTGTGAGGGTCGAGTAGGACGAAAGGCGAGTGGATAAGAAGAGAGTGACAGAGGTGGAAACACACTCTTGACTGCTAGAGTGGTAGTGGAGGTACGAAATGGGAGAGTGCCAGTACGTCTTCTCAACTGGGGAGAAGATGAAGTGATCTTACCACGATATGCCACTGTTGCTAAATTTCATGCAGTAGATAACAACTCCATTCACACGACGGAGTCCTTAACCTCCCCACAACCAGCGGAGGATAACGGCCCAGCAACCCAGGTGGAGGATTGGTGTCAGCAGCTCCATGTCGGGACAGACACCACTCCAGCCCACCAAAAACAGGGAGTACTTCGAGTGGTACAGGAGTACACACAGGTATTTAGCAAACACCCATTTGACTTTGGGACAATTAAGGGAGTGCAACACCATATCCCTACAGGCAACCACCCCCCCATTAAAGAACGTTACAGGCCTATACCACCAGCACACTACCAGAAAGCCAAGGAGATGTTGCGTGATATGAAGGAAGCAGGGGTGATAAGGGATAGTTGTAGTCCCTGGGCAGCACCTCTAGTCCTAGTCAGGAAAAAGGATGGAAGCATGAGAATGTGTGTAGATTATAGACAAGTAAATCGCATTACACATAAAGATGCATACCCTTTACCACGCATTGAGGAATCCTTAGCTGCTTTAAAGACTGCTAATTACTTTTCCACCCTTGACCTCACTAGTGGGTACTGGCAAGTAGCTGTGGCTGAGGAGGATCGGTAGAAGAAGGCTTTCACCACCCCGATGGGACTCTGTGAGTTTGACAGAATGCCGTTTGGACTCAACAGTGCCCCTGGAACGTTTCAGAGAGTGATGGAGAGCTGCCTGGGACATCTCAACTTTGAAACTGTGTTGCTATACGTGGACGACGTAATAATGTACTTCAAGACGTATGAAGATCACTTGAAGCACCTGGTGGAGGTATTCGAGTCACTGTCCAAGTATGGGATGAAACTGAAGCCTTCAAAGTGCCATCTGCTCAAACAAAAGGTACAGTATCTGGGACATATTGTCAGCTCAGAAGGAGTAGTGCCAGACCCTGAGAAGATCACCGCCATCCAGAAGTGGCCAGAGCCTAAGAACCTCAAGGAGGTACGTCAGTTCCTGGGACTGACAGGATACTACCGGAGGTTTGTGAAGGACTACACCAAGAAAGCAGCGCCTCTGCAAGACCTCCTGGTAGGACGATCCCTCAAGAGCAGAAATTCTCCATTCTTATGGGGTAAAGAACAGGCTGAGGCATTTAAGGAGATGAAGGAGATCCTGACAGGCGACGAGATCTTAGCCTATCCTGACTACAGCCAGCCGTTCCTGCTGTACACTGATGCCATCAACGAAGGATTGGGAGCTGTCCTCAGTCAGAAGCAAAATGGCCAAGAAAAAGTCATCGCCTATGCAAGCAGGAAGCTCCGCCCGACCGAGAGGAACCCAGAAAACTACAGCAGCTTCAAGTTGGAGTTCCTGTAACTGGTCTGGGCCATTACTGAAAGATTCAAGAATTACCTAGCCTCCAGCAAATTCACGGCCTACACTGTCAATAACCCCTTGACACATCTTGAAACAGCTAAGCTGGGAGCCATGGAGCAACGTTGGATGGCTCGGCTGTCAAACTATCAATTTACAATCAAGTACAGGGCGGGCCGCAAGAACGCCAACGCTGATGCCCTGTCCAGAATGCCTCATGAGTCCGACACGGAAAAGGAATTGGATGACCTAGAAGAGATTGAACTACCTGCCTTTCACAGAAATGGGATGATCCACGAGCAACGAGCCTGCAGGAGGCAGCGTGGTAAGACGTTAAATCCTTTACCTCACCACAGCTGGAAGGAGACCCAGAACAGTGACCCGGTTGTCAGCCATATCAAGGAGCTGATAACTCAGGAAGGTTCCTCCTTGGAGAAGGATGCGTCTCCGCAAGCAAAGCAGCTGTGGAATGAGAGAAGCCGGCTGTTTATCTACCGTGAGAAGCTGTGCCGGAGGTACGTCAACCCAAAGACCCATGAGATGGTATGGCAAATAGTAGTTCCCAGAACGGACGTCCAGATGGTGTTGGAAGCCTACCACGATCAAGTGGGGCACTTTGGCTGGAAGAAGCTGGAGACCCTGTTGAAGTGTCGTTTCTACTGGGTGGGAATGCGCAGTTCCATCGAGAAATGGTGTAAACGCTGTGGACCCTGTAGTCTCTGAAGAAAGGACTACAGCAGCCAGAAGGCACCCTGCAACCCATCAAGACGACTCGTCCCTTGGAGATCGTGGCCCTGGACCATGTCAAGTTGTCACCCAGCCGGTCGGGATACTCATATGCCCTGACAATGGTGGATCACTACTCCAGGTTCCTGGTGGTCGCCCCTGTCAAAGATCTGACGGCAGAAACTGCAGCAAAGACGTCCCAAGCGTATTTCTGCAGACCACATGGATACCCTGAGCAGGTGCTAACTGACCAAGGCCCAGCCTTTGAGGCCGAATTGTTCAAAGAGTTCTGTCACATGTACGGATGTAAGAAGATAAGAACCACACCGTACCACCCCCAAACAAATGGTCTCTGTGAAAAGATGAATCACATTGTCATTGATCTGCTGAAGACGGTACCACTTGAGGAGAGAAATCGGTGGCCAGACTTACTACCTGATCTGGTAGATCTGTACAATCACATACCTGTGAGTTCCACCAATTGCACCCCAGCCTATCTTATGCGGGTAAGACCAGGAAAGCTGCCCATGGATCTGGAACTTGGTGTTGTGGAACCAGAAGCAGAAGTTACTACTGAAGATTGGGACACAAACAGACAGGAACAGTACAGGAGAGTATAAGCCTGCGTGGAAGATAGTCTCAATAAAGAAAGGGAAAAACAAGAGGATAACTACAACAAAAGTGCGCCAGCTGAACCTTTTGTGCCTGGAGAAATTGTGCTGAAAAGAAAAAGGAGAATGCACAAATTAGATGACCAATGGGAAAGAGAGCCCTATGTCGTGCAAAATTCAAAGTTTGACAACAGGAAAACGTGTATCATTAGTAGAGATGGAGGAAAAACGACTACAACTGTATCCAGAGATCACCTAAAACTATGTCCAGATCTATTAAAGCTTCAAGAAGAAGAACCTGTCATTGACAAAGAGAAGCAAGGTGGAGTCATACATACGGACTTAGGAGATTTTCCCGCAGATTGGCCTCGTATTGGAGAAGCTGTAATCATTCCCGTACTCCAATTCTATCAACCGCAAGAAGCACTCCAACGTCAAGTTGAGCCAGTTGTTGCAGAAGAAATAGTTCAAGAGGAACCTGCTCCAGCAGAATCTCAAGACGTGGAATCTCAAGATGTTGGGTCTCAGGAAGAAGAATCCCCTGGCGAGACAGAACCGCATCACCCAGCTGCAAGTATACTTGCCAGATCCCTAGAGAGGTTAAGGCAGTATTACAATTTACCTGCACGAAGGACAGACAGTGTATATAAGGATGGTGAAGACACAGAGTTTTAGTCAGTCTTTGAGATTAGTTCTCTCGGAGGGAAGAAAGTGTGCAGTCTATCACACAGAGCAGAGCTCAAGAGAGAGAGAGTTCAGCTTTTTGAGAAGGAATCGGAAGTCTGCAGGTCCAAACTTAGTTCAAACGTGTGGAGGCTAGTACAAGTGGAAGGAAAGCCACTCCAGCCTAGTCAGAACTGAGTCAACTGAGTTCAGTTCAGTGAGCAAGCGTACCGACGCTTTGAGAGCGGTGAAGAAGGGGAAGAAGCAGTCCACCATCTGCCAGTGTGTGATAGTGTGAGGGTCGAGTAGGACGAAAGGCGAGTGGATAAGAAGAGAGTGACAGAGGTGGAAATAGCATTGATAGCTTACCTCTACTCTGATTAACCGGACACCGGGTCCGAGCTTGCTGGATTCTTCACGACCAGTGGGAGATACCGGAGATCCTGGAGTACTGCAAGTTCCAGGAGCCCATGAGTGTTGATACGTAACTGGGTCAGGAAGACAGGAGTCTGGTCGGCCAACCATTAGAGACTGTGTTCTTTCCAATAGAAGGCCCTACACAAAGTCAGCCGGGTGTAAAGTTGAAGACAGAGTTAGGCCTCGTTTCATACAGGTCAGAGACTCACATTACAGGAGTAAGGAGGCCCTACACCTACTCAGTGGGAAGAACTGGACGTGCATCCTTCACCCTGCCAGTATCCCGGGATGTGCCTGCAATTCCATCAGTAAAGGTACAGAAAGAGACTTTTGTGTGTGTGTTCCCATTATTACTCCTGCGGCCGAACTCCCCTCCTCCATCCTGCACCCCTACACAGCTTAACTACCCTGAAGGTCCCCAGCTTTACCTGTGGAAGGCTTAACACCTTGCTGCCTAATACCAGCCCTTCAGTGGACCTATACAGCAGCGCTGGTCACCCTGACCAGGAACCACAGGTGGCGTCACGAATATTCTACAAACACTTTAATCCCCTGTAAATATCCCACATTTAAGGTGAGCCCCAGGGCCACGGACCGAGCTGTGTCACCGTGACATCCCTCATAGAAGTGAACGGGCTCAGTGCCGAGTACCCCACTGCCCTGGCGGGCGGCTCATATGCAAGAGTCGCAGATTCTCCTATGTGATGTACATGGCAGTCTCACCGTATCCCATTTGATGTATACAGAGCAGTCTCAATGTCTCCTATGTGATGTACTGTATATACAGCAGTCTCGGTGTATTCTATGTGATATATACAGCAAACCTCCCACATATTGTGTTTTGTAATCGGTACAGGAACCATAATGAATTCTCTACTCTGAGATATGCAGTGAAATACACATCTGTGTTCAGAACAACTTACTGTTGCGCGTTCCTTACAAAACTTACCATCGTAAAGAGTCCCTCCAATCTGATTGACGTAAACATGGAAGAGCACTTGTGAGTTAACAACGTCATCCATACCACCTAACACACATCATCATATAGAAGAAGCTCCAGCCATCATATTATGGGCAAGTGAATTAATTGTTTGACTATAGAGAAGAAAAATATTTAGAGTTGAGAGTCCTCAGTGGTTGATACCTTTTAATGGCTAACTGAAAAGATGGTAACAAATTGCAAGCTTTCGAGACTACTCAGGTCTCTTCATCAGGCTGAACTAATACAAAATCTGAAGAATCACATATTTATACACAAAAACACAGAAAAAATGCAATAGGTAAGACAAGTGACGTGAAGCAGAATAGTCATTATGGCAGAGGGATGAGCATAAATGCGTAGTCCTGCGTAGTCTCGAAAGCTTGCAATTTGTTACCATCTTTTCAGTTAGCCATTAAAGGGTATCAACCACTGAGGACTCTCAAGTCTAAATATTTTTCTATCTACTGGCTAACACGGTACGAAGATACACATCTTTCCTATATCAAGGATGAGACAGTGAGACACGCTCAGCAGAGTACAAGCAGCGGTGTTTGAAGAAATAACTGGAGCGGGATCTGCACTCCAATAATGAAAACCTCAGATTACATTGAAAACTGCACACAACTGTTCAGTATCTGTGAAAGGCCCATTTGTGTACTTCTATATTGTTTGCAACCAATGTATTGGATAATGATGGAAGCACGTCACACTAATAGATTTGATTATTTTGAAATATAATGTAGCAGCAACAAATAGAGAAAATGTCAAAGATGAGACAGTGAGACACGCTCAGCAGAGTACAAGCAGCGGTGGTTGAAGAAATAACTGGAGCGGGATCTGCACTCCAATAATGAAAACCCAGATTACAGTGAAAACTGCACACAACTGTTCAGTATCTGTGAAAGGCCCGTTTGTGTACTTCTATATTGTTTGCAACCAATGTATTGTATACGGATGGAAGCACGTCACACTAATAGATTTTTTTTTTTTAAAATAATGTAGCAGCAATAATTAGAGAAAAATGTCAAGGATGAGACAGTGAGACACGCTCAGCAGAGTACAAGCAGCAGTGTTTGAAGAACTAACTGGAGCGTGATCTGCACTCAAAAAAAAAAAAACCTCACAGACTAGAGTGAACACTGCACACAACTGTTCACTATCTCTGAAAGCCTCCTTTGTGGGCTTCTATACTGTTTGCAACCAATGTATTGTATACGGATGGAAGCACGTCACACTAATAGATTTGATTTTTTTTAAATATAATGTAGCAGCAATAATTAGAGAAAAATGTCAAGGATGAGACAGTGAGACACGCTCAGCAGAGTACAAGCAGCAGTGTTTGAAGAACTAACTGGAGCGTGATCTGCACTCAAAAAAAAAAAAAACCTCACAGACTAGATGTGAACACGTGCACAACAGCTGTTCACTATCTCTGAAAGCCTCCTTTGTGGGCTTCTATACTGTTTGCAACCAATGTATTGTATACGGATGGAAGCACGTCACACTAATAGATTTGTTTTTTTTTTTAAATAAATGTAGCAGCAATAATTAGAGAAAAATGTCAAGGATGAGACAGTGAGACACGCTCAGCAGAGTACAAGCAGCAGTGTTTGAAGAACTAACTGGAGCGTGATCTGCACTCAAAAAAAAAAAAACCTCACAGACTAGAGTGAACACTGCACACAACTGTTCACTATCTCTGAAAGCCTCCTTTGTGGGCTTCTATACTGTTTGACAACCAATGTATTGTATACGGATGGAAGCACGTCACACTAATAGATTTGTTTTTTTAAAAAAGAGAATGTAGCACCACCAATTATAGAAAAATGTCAAGGATGAGGCAGTGAGACACGCTCAGCAGAGTACAAGCAGCAGTGTTTGAAGAACTAACTGGAGCGTGATCTGCACTCAAAAAATAAAAAACCTCACAGACTAGAGTGAACACTGCACACAACTGTTCACTATCTCTGAAAGCCTCCTTTGTGGGCTTCTATACTGTTTGCAACCAATGTATTGTATACGGATGGAAGCACGTCACACTAATAGATTTGATTTTTTTTAAATATAATGTAGCAGCAATAATTAGAGAAAAATGTCAAGGATGAGACAGTGAGACACGCTCAGCAGAGTACAAGCAGCAGTGTTTGAAGAACTAACTGGAGCGTGATCTGCACTCAAAAAAAAAAAAACCTCACAGACTAGAGTGAACACTGCACACAACTGTTCACTATCTCAGAAAGCCTCCTTTGTGGGCTTCTATACTGTTTGCAACCAATGTATTGTATACGGATGGAAGCACGTCACACTAATAGATTTGATTTTTTTTAAATATAATGTAGCAGCAATAATTAGAGAAAAATGTCAAGGATGAGACAGTGAGACACGCTCAGCAGAGTACAAGCAGCAGTGTTTGAAGAACTAACTGGAGCGTGATCTGCACTCAAAAAAAAAAAAACCTCACAGACTAGAGTGAACACTGCACACAACTGTTCACTATCTCTGAAAGCCTCCTTTGTGGGCTTCTATACTGTTTGCAACCAATGTATTGTATATGGATGGAAGCACGTCACACTAATAGATTTTTTTTTTTTTTAAATATAATGTAGCAGCAATAATTAGAGAAAAATGTCAAGGATGAGACAGTGAGACACGCTCAGCAGAGTACAAGCAGCAGTGTTTGAAGAACTAACTGGAGCGTGATCTGCACTCAAAAAAAAACAAACCTCACAGACTAGAGTGAACACTGCACACAACTGTTCACTATCTCTGAAAGCCTCCTTTGTGGGCTTCTATACTGTTTGCAACCAATGTATTGTATACGGATGGAAGCACGTCACACTAATAGATTTGTTTTTTTAAAAAAAGAGAATGTAGCACCATCAATTATAGAAAAATGTCAAGGATGAGGCAGTGAGACACGCTCAGCAGAGTACAAGCAGCAGTGGTTGAAGAACTAAGTGGAGCGTGATCTGCACTCCAAAAAAAAATACCTCACAGACTACAGTGAACACTGTACACAACTGTTCACTATCTGTGAAAGGCTCCTTTATGTAATTCTATAGTGTTTGCAACCAATGTATTGGATACGGATGGAAGCACGTCACACTATAATTTCAATTGAATGGAGCAGCAAGAATTACAGTAAAGAAAAAAAAAAAGAGTCTGTGAGTGACACGTGCAGATGCCTACAAACAGCGTTGGATGCAGAGCAAACAGCAGCGTCACCTGCACTCTCACACACACACCTTGCAGAGCTGTTAAAACAACACTGCAAGGCAAAAGGAAGCTTTACACAGCGGTTGGTAAACTAGCCTGCCTAGAGCACAGTACACAAAATAGGAATCTCCAAACTGTCCCTCAGAGTGAGCACAGCAGCGTTCTGTCCCTAACTGAATTCACAGCACAGTGACGCTAAAATGGCGGCGGCGCCTTTTATAGTGCATTCTGACATAATTTCAGCATCCAATCACAGCCATGCCATTAGTTAACATGACCGCAGCAGTACAGGATGTGCCCACACTTCTTAGGATTCCTCATTGGCTGACTAAAATCACATTGCCTCTCAAAGAATTATGGGAACTTCCGATTCCGGTATACGATATATGGAAAAAATCGGAACTAAGTATCGGAATTCCGATACAGCGAATATCGGCCGATACCCGATACTTGCGGTATCGGAATGCTCAACTCTAATTATGACCCCCACCCTCTGATTTTCATCCCCAGAAGAGCAAGGTCTTAATGAGAAAAAAGTTACAGCCCTCCTTAAAGGCTCTAAACTTTGCTATGTCCCCAGAAAAAGTATCCGGCAAATTAACTGGAAGTTCAGGAGAAATCAGAGTGACATCTCTAACGCCCGCCCCCTGAACCCCCGACGACAAAGCTCCTGGTACCACATCAGATACCTGCTGCTGACTCTGAGCAAGAGCTTGTTGCTGCATGGTCAATTTCTGCATCATCTGAGTCAGGTGCTTCACCTGCTCAGAAAGGGTGTGCATGGGGTCCATGCTACCCCTAGTGTCAGGAGACTGTGATGGTCTGTTATAATATCAGGCACACTGTGACTGATAGATTAAATTCAGTGCACGTAATATCAGGCACACTGTGACTGACAGGCTAAACGCAGCGCACCTGTCCCGCTATGTCCCAGACAAGAGGGGCTGGGCAGCACACCAAGCGCTTACCGGGACAAGGTGCGGCTGCTGACATGCAGGACCTGTGGCACATGTCCGCAGGAGGTGGAACCAGTTAAACAGTCGATTGTGACTTGTAAGATCGCTGCTTCCAACATTGCACGGCGAATAAGCCTCCTTACCTTGACATTCCAGAGCTGGTATGTCACTCTCCACAAGGAGAAACGTTACCCTTAGACCCCATATGGTGGATAGTCACTGTAAGCCAGAATAGCTGATGTCAGACAACTTGAGCAGGGTCATCTAAAGACTCTGTCATTACTTGGTTTGGGTATTCCATCTGGTGACCTGTTGCTGCGTGGTCGGTTCCTCCTCTGTTTACCTATTGGCCTTTCTTCCCTGTCCAAATGCTGATGGTTTCTATTGTCTTTGCTTTCCTTTCTTGGTTTGCTCCTCTCCAGATGTTTTTCATTTTACCGTTTTTGTTTTTTTTACATTCTGGGTTGGGTTTTAAATGTTCACCCTCCACTGCACTTCCTTGCTGGCATCACCTCTTGGTGGATGTGTGTTCAGGAGATCCGGCCCTTCAGCAAATGGGTTTACCTTACTAGGTGCACTCCAGTTGTATTCTTGCAGTTAGTCTGTTTTGTTATGTTACGGTAGCTGAGGAGTGCAGGTAAAAAAGGAAATACACCAGAGCAGTTGGAATCTATGAGATTGCAGTACCCTGAATAACCACCGCAACTAGAGGCAGCCGTGGAGCGTTCCTACGTTGGTCCTAGACGCCTCGTCACAGCCTGAGAAACTAACTACACCTGAAGATAGAAATAGGAAAGCTATCTGCCCCGGAGCAGAACCCCAAAGATAATAGAAAGCCCCCAAACATGTAATGGCGGTTAGACAAGAGGAAATACTGACACAGAAAGAAAATAGTATGAGCAAACGCTGGGGCCCAAACTATCTAAATAGAAAAGGACAGGAAGGGTACTTACTGCAATCCCAGAAAACCCTGAAAAACACCAACTCTACTAATTTCAAAATCACCTGAGATCACACGACCTCTACCACCTAAATTAGTTCTCTGGTGTAACAAAAACAGCAGCCACTGAAAAAACTGCAAAAAGCAAAAGTACAAAACACAGTGGCTGGACTAAACTGAGAGGGCAAAAGCCCCCGGAGGGGACCCAGAAGGCCCCCACAGAAGGGCAGGACAAAATGCAAAAATATAGCAAAAACACAAAATAAGAAATTGTCTTATCTGATAGCAGGAGATGCAGACACGACACAGCAGGCTACAAGGGAAACTGGAAAGAAGGATTCAGACCAGAACAATTGATCACCGGCAACCCTGATGGGAAAATGATTCCCTTAAATAAGACCAATCAGTAACACCTGATTCCCAATCCTCACTAGTACCGCTTGTAACCACCAGAGGGAGTCTCTGCTCAGAACTCATCTCAAACCCATTCACAACAGTACCCCCCCCTTGAGGAGGGGTCACCGAACCCCCATCTGAGCAACCAGGTCGGTCAGGATGAGCTCTATGATACGCACGGATAAGTCTCCTAGCATGGATGTCCGAAGCAAACACCAAGAATTATCTTCCTGACCATAACCTCTCCATTTAACCAAATACTGGAGTCTTCGTCTAGAAAAACGAGAATCCAATATTTTCTCAACCACATACTCCAGATTGCCCTCAACCAAAACAGGGTCAGGAGGCACAGCAGCAGGAACCACTGGCTCAACAAACCTCTTCAACAAGGACTTGTGGAACACGTTATGGATCTTAAATGTCCCTGGAAGAAGCAAACGAAAAGAAACAGGATTAATAATCTCCATGATCTTATAAGGTCCAATGAACCTAGGCTTAAATTTAGGAGATGCTACTCTCATAGGAATATTCTTTGAGGACAACCAGACCAAGTCCCCCACTTTAAACCGAGGACCATCAGTCCTATGCCGGTTAGCAAACCGCTGGGCCTTCTCCTGAGAGAGGGACAACCTCTCCACTACCTGGTCCCAAATCTGCTGCATACGCTCAACAACAGAGTCAACACCTGGACAGACAGAAGCCTCCGTCTGTCCTGAAGAAAATCGAGGGTGAAACCCAGAATTACAGAAAAACGGAGACATCAAAGTGGCAGAGCTAGCCCTATTATTAAGAGCAAACTCAGCCAAAGGCAAAAAAGAGACCCAGTCATCCTGATCAGCAGACACAAAGCATCTTAGATAAGTCTCCAATGTCTGGTTTGTTCTCTCAGTTTGACCATTGGTCTGAGGATGAAATGCCGAGGAGAAAGACAATTGAACACCCAGTTTAGAACAAAAAGTCCTCCAAAATCTGGAAACAAACTGGACTCCTCTGTCAGACACAATGTTCTCAGGAATGCCGTGTAAACGAACCACGTGCTGAAGGACCAACGGCACCAATTCCGAGGAGGAAGGCAACTTAGGTAATGGCACAAGATGTATCATTTTGGAAAACCTATCACAAATTACCCAGATGGTGGTCATTCTCTGAGAAACAGGAAGATCGAAAATGAAATCCATAGAGATATGGGTCCATGGTCTCTTGGGCACAGGCAATGGCATCAACAAACCACTAGAGCGAGAGCAAGGCTTGGAGCGAGAGCAAGTCCCGCAGGACTGCACAAATTCCCTGACATCGCGAGACAAGGTAGGCCACCAAAAGGACCGACTAACCAAGTCTCTGGTACCAAAAATTCCGGGATGCCCAGCCAATGCGGAACAATGAATCTCAGACATCACACTCTTTTTCCATTGGTCCGGGACAAACAATTTTCCAACAGGGCAGCGCTCGGGCCTATCCTCCTGACACCCCTCCAGAGCAAGTCTCAAATTAGGCGAGATGGCGGAAAGAACTACACCCTCCTTCAAAATAACAGAGGGATCAGATAGCTCAGGAGAGTCCGCAAGGAAACTCCTCAAGAGGGCATCCGCCTTAACATTCTTAGTGCCAGGAAGAAAGGAAACCACAAAATTAAAACGTGTGAAAAACAAGGCCCACCTGGCCTGTCTAGGATTGAGTCGCTTGGCAGATTCCAGATAGACCAGATTCTTATGGTCCGTAAGGACCACCACCTGATGTTTGGCTCCCTCCAGCCAATGTCTCCACTCTTCAAAAGCCCACTTCATGGCCAATAACTCCCGATTACCCACGTCATAATTACGTTCAGTAGGAGAAAATTTTCGAGAGAAAAAGGCACAAGGGTTACTTTTAGAGGTCTCTGGATCTTTTTGGGACAAAACGGCACCTGCCCCAATTTCAGAGGCATCAACCTCCACCTGAAATGGCAGAGAAACATCAGGCTGCCGTAGAACAGGAGCAGAAGTGAATCTCTGCTTAAGTTCCTGAAACGCAGAGACTGCCTCAGGAGGCCAATTCACCACATCAGAACCCTTTCTGGTCAAATCAGTTAATGGTTTAACAATAACAGAGAAATTACCAATAAATTTACGATAAAAATTGGCAAAACCCAAAAATCTCTGAAGAGCCTTTAATGAAGTAGGTTGGACCCAATCACAGATGGCCTGAACCTTGACCGGGTCCATTTCAATAACAGATGGGGACAAAATGAATCCCAGAAATGAGATCTTCTGTACGCCAAAAAGACACTTTGATCCCTTCACATACAGAGCATTCTCTCTCAAAATCTGGAATACAGTTCGAACATGTTTCACATGAGAGTCCCAGTCATTAGAAAAAATCAAGATATCATCCAAATAAACAATCAGAAACTTGTCCACAAAATCCCTGAAAATGTCATTCATGAAGGACTGGAAGACGGAAGGAGCATTAGTGAGCCCAAAGGGCATCACAAGGTACTCAAAATGCCCTTCAGGGGTGTTAAATGCCGTCTTCCATTCATCCCCGTGCTTAATGCGAATAAGGTTATACGCCCCCCTGAGGTCAAGCTTGGTAAACCAAGTAGCGTTTTTCACCCTGGAAAACAGGTCAGAAATCAAGGGTAACGGGTATTGATATTTCACAGTAATATTGTTCAAGAGACGATAATCAATACACGGCCTTAATGAACCATCTTTTTTGGCCACAAAGAAAAAAACCGGCACCTAAGGGTGAAGAGGATGGTCTGATATGACCCTTCTCCAATGATTCCTTGATATAAGACCGCATAGCGTCATGTTCAGGTACAGACAAGTTAAAAAGGCGACCCTTAGGGAATTTACTACCTGGCACTAATTCAATAGCGCAGTCATAGCTCCTATGGGGAGGTAAGGATGCAGATTTACTTTCGCTAAACACATCAGAAAAATCAAACAAAAAGTCAGGAACATCCTCAGCCTGGGGGGAGGCAGAAAAAACAGGAGTGTTGGTATTAACACATTGGCAGCCCCAACTGGTTACAGACACAGATTTCCAATCCAAAACAGGATTATGAGACTGTAACCAAGGGAAACCCAGCATGATAATGTCATGCAGATTATATAGAACCAAAAATTTGCAGCACTCCTGGTGATCAGGTTCAACCCTCATTATCACCTGAGTAGAAAACTGGGGTTTATTCTCAGCCAAAGGGGTAGAATCGATCCCCAGTAGGGGAATAGACTTCTGTAGGGGTGTCAAGGGAAATCCACAACGTTTAGCAAAATCATAATCCATCAGGTTAATAGCTGCTCCAGAATCAACGAAAGCCTGAGCAGAAAATGAGGACAGAGAGCATATCAGAGTGACAGTTAATAAAAACTTAGTCTGAACACTACCCAAGACAACTGAGCGTGCAAAACGTCTTCCCCGCTTAGGGCAGACTGAAATAGCATGAGAGGCATCACCACAGTAGAAACATAACCCATTGCGCTTTCGAAACTCATGACGCTGTGCCCCAGACACCACTCCATCACACTGCATGGGTTCAGAAGCTGGCTCACAAGGCAACACCACTCCACGCATACTTCTCCGCTCACGCAAACGTCTGTCAATTTGAATCGCTAATGACATAGAATCATTGAGACCAGAGGGGACAGGGAATCCCACCATAACATCCTTTACATTATCCGACAGACCCTTCCGGAAAAGGGCCGCCAAAGCGTCGTCATTCCATTTGGTCAGGACTGCCCACCTACGGAATCTCTGACAGTATAACTCAGCGTCATCAAGCCCCTGATTTAATGCCAACAAGGCTTTTTCAGCTTGATCAGTGACATTAGGCTCATCGTACAATAACCCCAAAGCCTGAAAAAATGCATCAACATCACTCAAAACAGGATCCCCAGGTATCAGGGAAAAAGCCCAATCCTGAGGATCGCCGCGCAGGAGAGAGATGACAATTTGAACCTGCTGCGCTGCGTTTCCTGAGGACTTAGATTTTAAGGCAAGAAACAATTTACAATTATTTTTGAAATTCTGAAACTTAGCTCGATCCCCTGAAAACAAATCTGGCATGGGGATCCTAGGTTCCACAACAGGCAACCCAGCAAGATATGCAGCAATACTCCGAACCTCAGTGGCAAGCTGATCCACACGGCCAGACAACTGTGCAAACTCCATTGGGAGAAAAGATCCTCCCCAGCACCCAGAGATACAGAGGGAAAAAAAAAAAAAAAAATGCAACAAACAGAAAAATATCTCTGACAACTTTTCTTCCTTCAAAATATTTTTTCCCTTCTGTGAGTACCATACAATTTTTATGGCCGGTGATACTGTTATGTTACGGTAGCTGAGGAGTGCAGGTAAAAAAGGAAATACACCAGAGCAGTTGGAATCTATGAGATTGCAGTACCCTGACTAACCACCGCAACTAGAGGCAGCCGTGGAGCGTTCCTACGTTGGTCCTAGACGCCTCGTCACAGCCTGAGAAACTAACTACACCTGAAGATAGAAATAGGAAAGCTATCTGCCCCGGAGCAGAACCCCAAAGATAATAGAAAGCCCCCAAACATGTAATGGCGGTTAGACAAGAGGAAATACTGACACAGAAAGAAAATAGTATGAGCAAACGCTGGGGCCCAAACTATCTAAATAGAAAAGGACAGGAAGGGTACTTACTGCAATCCCAGAAAACCCTGAAAAACACCAACTCTACTAATTTCAAAATCACCTGAGATCACACGACCTCTACCACCTAAATTAGTTCTCTGGTGTAACAAAAACAGCAGCCACTGAAAAAACTGCAAAAAGCAAAAGTACAAAACACAGTGGCTGGACTAAACTGAGAGGGCAAAAGCCCCCGGAGGGGACCCAGAAGGCCCCCACAGAAGGGCAGGACAAAATGCAAAAATATAGCAAAAACACAAAATAAGAAATTGTCTTATCTGATAGCAGGAGATGCAGACACGACACAGCAGGCTACAAGGGAAACTGGAAAGAAGGATTCAGACCAGAACAATTGATCACCGGCAACCCTGATGGGAAAATGATTCCCTTAAATAAGACCAATCAGTAACACCTGATTCCCAATCCTCACTAGTACCGCTTGTAACCACCAGAGGGAGTCTCTGCTCAGAACTCATCTCAAACCCATTCACAACACTGTTTGCTTTTCCTCCCAGCACATTTTCCTTTTACCACTGGTACGTTTTTGGGAGGTTATACTTGTTCCTTTATTTTTGGTTATCCTTAACTTTCCCTCTGTACCTTTTATGAATGTGTCTTAAGGGTATGCCACACTAAGCGAGATCGCAAGCGAGATTAGATCACCATTTATGACGCAGTAGCGATCTCGTTAGCGACTTAAGCCCCCGTCTCACACAGCGATCTCGCTAGCGAGATCGCTGCTGTGTCACTAGTTTTGTGACGCAGCACCGAGCTCCCCAGCGATATCTCTGTGTGTGACATTCAGCGACGATCAGCCCCCCTGCTGGGTATCGCTGATCGTCGCTGAATGTCCTGGACATTTTTTTGATCGCTGGTCTCCCGCTGACAGGCACGCATCGCTGCGTGTGGCAGGCGGGAGACCAGCGATCCGCTGGTAACCAAGGTACACAGCGGGTTTCCAGGCGCAATCCCTCTCTTCTTGAGGTTGATATATGAACATGGCCTAGGCAGAAAAGAGCTCAATGTAAATTGGACAAAACTTGCCCAGAACTGGAGAGCTTTATGGTTTGGGAATGAATCACAATTTGTAAGCGGTTCATCTGTGGCTTGCAGTGGAGCATCATGTTTAGGCAGTACCCTAGCGTCTCAAAGGGCGAGACAACACATTGATCCCATGAGGCTGACTGCAACTATGCTGACTGAGGTAAAGGCAGAGAAACACTGCTGCAGAACCAATCTGGCTACCCTCAAGGAAGATTTTTGGCAGGATGAGACCTCGTCCCACACATTAGAGCTATGGAAGCCAAGAACAGGGTCTGTCTGTCCTCTCACTGTGGTCAGCTCCCCACTGATTGGAAATTCATTGCATAGATTACTGATTTGCCATCTTAAGGGTACTTCACACATAGCGAGATTGTTAGCAAGATCGCTGAAACGTCACAGGTTTTGTGACGCAACAGCGATCTCGCCACGTGTGACACATAGCGGCGACCGGCACCCCACTGCAATATCGCTGATCGTGCTGGAATGTCCTAGGCCATTTTTTGATCGTTGGTGTCCCGCTGGCCACCATTAATTGCTGTGTTTGACGCCATAAAAACGAAGAGCGACCTCGTTGGCGACTCAGCAAAATCATGCCTACGTCGCTGAGTTCTTTGTCTTTGTCAGAATCGCTGCTGTGACAAGGTCCCAATGACCGCCGAGGTCGTTATACGGATCGCCGTATTGTTGCGTCGTTGAGTAGATCTGACTGCTTGACAACTTACTAGCGACCATGTAGTGACGTACCAGCGATCCTTACCAGGTCGTATCGTTGTTGGGATCGCTGGAGCGTTGCTATGTGTAACAGGGTCTTTATGATGAAACAGGAATACTTTTTTTTTAGAAACCCACAATTTTCTATACCTGGCAAATACTTGGATTCTCCTGTGCAGCTGCATGATGTAAAAGTGTTTTGCCTTCTTCATCTGTTACGCTGAGAATATACAAATCAGATATATTTATAGATAATATAAAAAAGTAATGCAGCCAACACTATTCAGTATTTTGATAATTCTGCAAGATTTTGATCAC
The DNA here is from genome assembly GCA_033576555.1 of Oophaga sylvatica. Taxonomy (NCBI): domain Eukaryota; kingdom Metazoa; phylum Chordata; class Amphibia; order Anura; family Dendrobatidae; genus Oophaga; species Oophaga sylvatica. Next base: position 12,719 of record JARQOD010004331.1, on the reverse strand, counting down.
GTATTTTAGTGGCAAGCTATCATCACATGGACACAAGGGGGGTTCTTCAGCGACATGTACTCTAGGGGCTCATTCACATGACAGATTTTTTCATATGAATGCTTGCACTCATACCTATAATATTCTATGGGGCTGTGCACATATCTGATATTTTCCTTAAACCAAGTGGTCCGGGGTAAAATTCAGAGACATATCAGATTTTAATCAGAGGTGTCGGATCAAAATTGGCAATGCAAGTCTATGGGTCCGTGAAAAAAATCAGACCACACTCTGAGTCTGATTTTCATGAACTGCTTGAAAGGACAAGGTGGAGAAACTTTATTTCTTCTACACACATGCAAGAAAAACTGATGCCACTCTGAGTAAAGTCTGATCAGAATAATCGGTCTGTTTTTCTTGTAGGTGGAGAAATCCGTTGGGTGACGCTACCCAAAATGGAAGTCATGAGATTACTGATGGTACATTTGACATAATATATTACATTTGGAGCTTTAGTAACGGATATATTATACCTGGGTAAAAAGAAAAAGGACTGGCACAAAATTCTAAGTGTTTCGTCGTCACGGTTGCGTATTGCAGCTAATGAGCGTTGAAAAATCTTTGAATTTTCATTGCACGATTCCACTCTTCTCTGTCTTTGGATCCGATACTTAGAATGTTTCTAAGATGCAAAAAAAAAAAAAATACATCAGTAACAAAAATATTCATAAAAAGTTTAATAGATGGAATGTATTCAAAGGAGGAATTTTTAAGATTCTAAGTGAATAAAAATTAATTTAAAATTTCCAAAATTTTGTTAAATATAGCAAATCCAATTTTTTGGAAATAAAATCCAGCAAAATAGCAAAAAAATTATTACCTCTTCTGTCCCTGCAACCCACTAGCTTCCTAAGGCACCCGGTTAGCTGATCTCTTAAGTTTTCACTCTCGCCTACTGGCCCTGGCTAGGTCTAGGCACAATTTCTGATATCTCAATGTTTTACTGAGTTTTAAGAAGGAACTGAATTTTCAACAAACTTTGCACAAATCATTAGTAAATGTGAATATGAAACTTTGTAATATGCCTTATCAGAGAATTCTGCTTCTTTCTCCACTTATAAGCCACTTCTTCCTCTCCTCCCCTGCATCATAAATTTGCCATCCACTCTGGGAAGAAAAAAAAAACAGTTTAAGGTCTGATTTCCATTTGCAATGAAATCAAACGAGTGCAATCCAATTAAAAATCGGATTGCATTCGGACCAATGTTATTTTATCATTGTGCATTCATCTGCAATTTTTTTTTTCCAGCTCGTATTGCATCACGATCGGACTGGAAAAAAATCACAGCATGCTGTGATTCTAATCGGAAATCGGATTGCATTCGGCAATAGAAGTCAATGGGTGTGAGAAAAAAAAATTTCGCAGCACTCGGACCATGTGAGTGCTGTCCGATTTTTACATACCGATCTCCTTTGAAAAGCCGGCAATTCAGCAGCCACATACAGTAAAATCAGAGCGGGACCCGACAGAATAGAATAGATAGATTACATATAGTTTATACACATAGAATAGATAGATATAAAGAAGTCAGTGCTCAGTGTCTCGCAGTGAACTACTCCTGTGACCTGACTGACGTCACCGCAAGCGTGAGAAAGTTCTCACGCTTGCGTTGCCGTCAGAAAGGTCTCGGGAGTTCACAACCAATGAACTCACTTCACCTAACTGACATCAGCGCGAGCGCCGAGGGAGAATTTCTAACGGAGCTCTGACGTCAGTCAGGTCATAGGAGTTCACTGTGAGACACTGAGCAACGGTAGCAGACGCTGCTCAATGTCTCTGCTGAATGGCAGGCTGTATAGTCACATCATGCAACCATGCAGCCTGCCATCTAGATGTAGCAGAGGTAGACCCGTTGTGGGACAAATGGATTATTATCTTCTCAGCGGACAGGTGAGGAATATTGTTAATTATTTTAATTCTTTTACAGGGGACAATGGCTTCACTGGAATAGGCGATGCCGTAAGTATGGATTAATTAAGATTGATTAAAGGCGTCTGTGTCATTCTTTCAATTAATGCTTGTATACCAAGGTGTCAGTTTACAGTACCTCCAAGTACTCCAGTTTCTTCTCACCTTTCAAAGACCTACTGGTAGGGAATTTAGATTGTGTGTCCCAGTGGGAACAGTAATAATGTCTTTAAAACACTGTGGAATTAATGGCCCTATGTTAGTGGAGGAAGGAAGAAGAAATTAGAGCAAAATAAAGTAACAGGCAGAGGGAGGCACAGAACAATTGTGCTAAGCTTTCTTACAAGCTTTTTATTTTCTCAGAGCTAGATTCACATCTACACTGCTCAGTTCTGCTGTACAATATCCTTTATGCTCTCTTCCACACCCAGTTTATTATAGTTACATGTCCAGTCTCCCATTCCCCACAGCCACGCAATTCAAAGCAATTCCTATTTCTATGCAGCTACTTCCTCCAGAAAGGGTACGTGCACACAGTGGGCCTGATTAATCAAGACCAGCGGATGAGGTCTTGATGAGGGGATGTGCTGGAGACCTATGCCTCTTTATGAATCAGGAGTGCTGGACAAGTAGCTTACACCTCTGTGTTCACCTCGCTACAAATCCAACTCAAATCTCTGCTGGAGTAAGATTTGTGGCACAGCAAATGCCCCCACACGCCATGCCAACTCGGTCTACTGTTTTGGAACTGGGCAAAAATGGCGTGAGAGCGCTAAAAGTCGCATCATTTTAGTACAGCCTCCAGTTGCACCGAAATTGTGATTTTTCAAAGCTTTTAACACCAGAATACAGGCGTAAAAGCTTTGATAAATCAGAGCAATTTCTTTTATACACCAGTGTAACCACATTGTTTTTGAGGCAAAACAAAACATGCTTCAGGAAGATGCCAGTGGTATTTCTGAAGCGTATTCTTTCTTGTTTGTCATTTCTGCAGTGGGTTTGCCGCCGACATCTATTCTTCCTGATAATTGGACTCTTGTCAGCACAGAACGACTGTTGAAACCAAGTACAGGAGCTTGATGCATCATGGCGGGGTCAGTCATTTATATTCACCTTCCACCTGCTTGGTTTCCATCTATTACCACCTTTCTATGGCTCTATGAAGCCAGAGTTGTCAATCAAAGAAGTTGGGTGGAGATAGAAAACAATAGCGAGAAAAAAATAGTGAGAAGGTGTATATAAATGATTGGCTCCGCTGTGAAGCACCGAGTGGAGGGACTTAGTTTCCAGGATCCATCTGAAATAGACTCGGTGTGCACATACCTAAAGAGACATTAATAGAAAGGTTTCTCTGAAATTCTAAACTTGATTTATATGAAAATTGGCCTGTTTTACACTGATTGCTGCAAAATACATTAAACCTCTCCAAAAGACCATCTCTTTTCGAAAACCAATTTTCAAAGTCATGTATTGGGCATAGTGGCCATCTTCTTCGAGAGAATTAATCCATAGAAGGTCACTTTTCAATACAATTTTGGGTGGTCAGCTCAATGAAGTTTTGTTGTATACAGTATGTGTGAACATTTTATATATTGTGATCTTCAGTGGAGAGGAGTACAAGAATTGACAAGTTGTCCATTAAAGAGCTTAAAGGGAACTTGTCACATCATTTTTAGCATCTAAACTGTCCCCAGTGAGTTGTTAGTGCTGCAATTCCCGAAATCCTGTGCTTGCGCAGTGTGTATCATGGAGCCGCGCTTGCGCAATGTCAAGCGGGGAGACGCTCATGCGACTTGACGAGCGGCTCCCCGCACGTGCGCACTGAAGCTGTATGTAGTACACAGCTTCACTAACTGCGCATCTGCTCATCAGGTCGCAAGCACAGGGAGACACTCGACACTGCGCAAGCGCAGCTCCACGATGCACACTGCACAAGCGCGGCTCCATGGTGCATACTGCACAAGCGTGGCCCCATGGTGCACACTGCGCAAGCTCAGAATTTCAAAGCAGATTTGAGTGACTTTGATGCAACCTCAGGTACTTCAAGTTGCATGGGCAGCGACAACCACGACTGAACGAAATGAAGCACACCCCTATGGCTAAATGAGCAGGTACGATCTAACTATATAAAGTGTTTTTTGCAAATAATTACAGCACCGTTTTTAATTTTTAAAAAAAAGTGTTAGTGATGCACATTACATCACTAATAACTCACTAGGAACTGTTTAGATGCTAAAAATGAGGTGACAGGTTCCATTTAAGGAGAATTACTGTAGGGTTATATAAGCACTTCTAAACCATGCAGCCACACAAGGGCTTCCACATGTATATTAATGTCATTAATCCTAGATATTTTGGATAGCCTCGGGACATACCATAACATCAACATTATGTTCTTCTCAGCCTTCGTCTAAAGCATCCAATTTGGAAGAAGAGTCAGTATCGTCATCTTCTGAAAGACTCAGATCAAGTGATGTATCTGAAAAGATGTATTCCTCGTCTAGCGAAGAGTCTGTCTCGTAGTTGCTGTGCTCTGCAGTTGAAGAGCTGTAACCAGTGGTCATTATGGCCTCACGATCTAGCGTGGAGCCCAACTTGTTATAATCATTAATGTCTGCAAAGTCTCCATGAACTTCACTGATGTCATGTTCTCCATGTTGAACTCTTGTTTCTTGACTATTCTCAAAGCTGGAAAAAGGCCAAGAGTCAAAGGACCCTGAGGTCACATTATTCCCAGAGTCTGAGAGAATTTCTTGCAGTAAAGCAAGTTCTGAAGATCCTTTATCAAAACTTATGTATTCTTTGTTTTCACCAGAATACTGTGACTTGGTCTTTGCACACTCAGAGGAGAGTCTCCGTATGATTCTTGACTTTGCACTAGTAGGATCAGCTTGTGTACATTTCTTGGTAGAGCCGTCCACTTCAAGAATGATTGATGACTCTTCATTTTCGAGAGCGAAGAACACATAGCTGGCTGGACTGCAGGCTCTGCTATATTTCGGAGACTGTATTTTATTCTGCATTGTCAGATCTCTGTCTGTTCTTGTATTACCAGATGTCACATCATCCATGCTGCTCTCACCAAATAGAGGTTGGCCCTTGCTATCGTCTGACTTTATAATGGTAGAAGGTTTAACCACCATCAAAGGGACCTGAGAAGATGTCTCTTTACTTGAATTAATCTTTCCCGAAGATACAAAAACTTTGGCTTTTTTAGAGCTAGCATTGCCCGGAGGTCTTCTTACTGGACCATATCTTCTTATCAATGTTTTTATTTTTAGCGATTGGGTTCCTTCAGCAGTTCCTGGTGACTGGTTTGACTTCTTGATACTTTTCTTGGAACCATCTAAATCACTGTTGTTCACTTCCTTAGCAGTCTCTACTTTTCCATCATGTGTGCCTGGAAACTCCAGTTTCCCAGAAGGTACCAGACAAGAACCGGTCTTGCAGCTTCGAGGTTTGGTTGTGGTTGGCCTTAGCTTATCTTTATTCATCTGAACGTTTTTAGTATCTGAAAATACAGAAAAAAATGTCATAAAATGTCCTTTACATAGGCAATAGATGTTCTGGAAGGTGAGGGTTTGGGCTGATGTCTGGGGCTACATTACTCACAAATGTAGGGACTGGCTTTTGCCTTAGGCACAAGGCCTCAGGTAAGCTGATAAACCGAGGTGACTATAGGCGAAGGTACAGCTCACCTCTCCCCCTTCTTGCACAGTGATATCAGGTCACAAAGCATGCCCCCTACACTCTTTCATAGAAACCCATGAGTTGTTTCTTTATGCCCTAGTGCTTAAAGTTAATCAAATCTTTGGTTCCACCGTGCAGCAGCTCAGGTAAGATCGCTGCCCCCAAAATCATGTAGGGAAAGTACAGAATTAAATAATATATAAATTATATAATCAGGAAATAAAAACATATTAAATTACCATTCTCCAAGTATATATCTTATGGTAGTAAAAAAAACATATGATTATACATTGCCTTTAAGCTGATAGGAACACGGAGAGTAAACGCCAAGATCCCTATACTACTGCAACTCTGGAAAGCGAGATCTTGTAAATGGGTGAAAGACATACAGGCCCCGATTTATTAAAGTACTTTCGCCAGAAATCTGGCATAAAACACTTTGATAAGTTGCAAAATTTTTGCTCAACTTGAAGTTGAACAAAAATATTGCACATTTTTGCGTTTCCACACCAATTTCACCCAGCTCCACCAAATGGCCAGAACAGTGTCATGACTCCAGTGCTCATCTAATTCGTGATGGGCAGGTGGCATTCCTTATACCAGAAATCTTACTCCAGTCCTTGACAAGAGTAAGATTTGTGGCTAGGCACACAGAGGTGCACACCACTTGTCAGATGCTCCCGATTCATTAATAGGGGTTCCTCTCTTAAAGAATCAGGCACCTCTAATTCCATCGGGCCTCCTCATCAAGATCGGCTTGAACAACAGTAGTCTTGAAGAATTGGGGCCATAGAGTATCTGGGCAAAACTATATACTTATTTATTTTGTCTAGAAATTATCTTCACCTGTTTTGACCCTTTAGGCAATGACTGTCATGTGTGCATTGCCACGAAGATCGTCGCGGTTGCACATTTTGACTTCTCACAGCTGAGTTGCTGTTTCTTTGTGTTTGGCAGTTAGGGAGTTAATTCTGTCTGTGCTCGGTGCTGGGACTGGGTGCAGTTTCTCCCGGCTGCAATTGATTATTTGTTGATTGGTTTCCTTTAAATTCCTGGTTGTCTGCTTGGGGAGTTGCCAGTGAAATCCTTCATGCAGACCACAGATAGGAATGAATCTGTATAGACTTAAGTTGAGAGCTCCTTAGTTGTTTTAAGCTCAACTTGCTTAGAGTTTATTTCTCAGACTGTTTATGTTCCTTCGGTGTTTGAGTGTGTATGCAAGTGAGTGTTTTCCTGTCTGTCTTATATGTCTAATCTGTGTATTTAGCTGAGATCAGCCCATATCCCTTTGGTGGTAATCAGGATCCTTCTTAGGACTGATTACTGGGTTCAGGGTCTGATAGGAGACAGGGTTAGGTTGGAGACTTGGACCTCTGAACCATTATCAGTACCTCCAAGGTGAGGGATTAGTTAGGACCCCAGTTTAGGGTCAGGTTAGACCCCGGTCCACCTCTTTCCTGTTTCAGTTCATCAAGTCCTCAAGATTAACCCTGAGTTCATCAGATATCGTGTCAACTCATCAAGTTCTCAAGATTAACCCTAAGTTCAGCAGATATCGTGTCAGGTAAATCTATTCTATACTTACATGCTGATGTTTCTATACTAGATGTTGTATAGAGTGTTGTTCCTGTAAGAATAGTTTACTGACATTGTATTCATATCATTAGACAGCGTGACATTTTCACTGGCCCTAAAAATTATCTCCAGTTACCATGGATCCAGTAGCCCAGCTGGCTCTGCAGTTGCAGGGATTATCCATGGAGCTGACGGACATTAAGTCCAAAGTTTTGTCTCCCCTGGAGCAAACCAGAGTTGAACCTAAAGTAGCTCTCCCGGACAGGTTCACTGGTGGGCGAGACAAATTTTTCACCTTCCGGGAGGCATGTAAATTGTATTTTCGGCTTCGGCCTCGATCATCAGGGAGTGATGAGCAGAGAGTGGGAATTGTTATCTCACTTCTACAAGGGGACCCTCAATCCTGGGCATTTTCCCTTCCTCTGGGATCCCCGGCTCTACAGTCTGTAGATCAATTTTTTACTGCCCTGGATTGGTATATGATGACCCAGATCGGGTCTCTCTTGCTGAGACAAAATTACGTAAGTTACAGCAGGGAGATTGTCCGGCAGAGGAATTTGCTTCTGAGTTTCGTAGATGGGCCACAGATACTCAGTGGAATGACCCAGCTCTTAGGAGCCAGTTTTGTCATGGGCTTTCTGATAAATTAAAAGACGTTTTGGCTCAGTATGAGTCTCCTCATTCACTGGAGGCTGCTATGGCCTTAGCTATCCGTACTGATAGACGGCTTCGGGAGAGGGGTGAGGTAACTCCACTCCCTGTTGTTACTCCACCTACTACTAAAGTCCCTTATGTTGAGGTTCCCCTTGTCTGTTCGGATGAGCCTATGCAGTTGGGAGGGACATCATTTCGTAGGAAGGGATTGGCAGTACGCCGCAGGACTAGAAGGTGTTTTTTCTGCGGGAAAGAGGGACATTTTGTTGGAGAATGTCCATCCCGTGCCTTGTTGAGCCAAAAGTCGCTGGAAAACTGTTAATCCCAGGTTGTGTGGTGGACGACAACCTGGGAGTATGTATTTCATCCGCCAGTTCTTCTCAGTTCCTTGTACCAGTGGAGGTGGTGGTTGGTACGAGAGTGGAGAGATTGTCTGTTCTTCTTGATAGTGGTTCCGGGGCTAATCTGGTTGACGCTCAGTTTGCTCAGGCTCAAGGTATGCATCTGAGTGTATTGGTCAAACCGATCCCTATATTCTCCATTGACGCCAGGCCTCTCGGACAAGGTAGCTTTGTTTGTGAGGTTCATAACATTGACCTTCGGGTAGGGGCAATACATAGGGAACAATTATCTTGTTATGTGTTGGAGGGTCTACCTACTCCTATTGTGTTGGGACTTCCTTGGCTGGTTAAACATAACCCTGTGATTAATTGGCAATCCAGAGAAATAAGCCAATGGGTGAGTTTTGCAAAAGTAACTGCATGAACACAGTCATCAGTGCGGTCGTGCCTAGTTCATTGCCTCCTTTTTTGGAGGACTTTGGGGATGTTTTCTCTGAGGAGGGGTGTCAGGAGTTGCCTCCTCATCGCGTGTATGACTGCTCTATTAATCTCCTTCCTGATGCTAAGTTGCCTAAAGCTAGGTTGTATAATCTTTCTGGTCCTGAGAGGCAGGCTATGAAAGATTATATTTCGGAAAGTCTGGCCAAAGGGCATATTAGACCTTCATCTTCCCCAGTGGCCGCGGGGTTCTTCTTTGTGAAGAAAAAAGATGGAGGCCTACGCCCTTGCTTGGATTTCCGCGAACTTAATCGGATTACTGTTCGAGATCCGTATCCACTCCCTCTTATTCCTGATCTCTTCAATCAAATTGTTGGCGCCAAATGGTTCTCTAAATTGGATCTCAGGGGGGCGTATAATCTGATTAGGATAAAAGAGGGGGATGAGTGGAAAACGGCGTTTAACACGCCGGAGGGACATTATGAGAACCTGGTCATGCCTTTTGGTCTGACTACTGCCCCAGCAGTATTCCAACATTTTGTTAATGACATTTTTCGTCACCTTGTGGGGCTGTTTGTGGTTGTATATTTGGACGACATTTTAATTTACTCACCAGATCTTGTGTCTCATCAGGAGCATGTGAGACAGGTGTTGCAGATCTTGCGAGACAATAAACTATACGCCAAACTGGAGAAGTGTGTATTTGCCGTACAGGAACTTCAGTTTTTGGGTTTTTTGGTGTCAGCCTCGGTTTCCGTATGGACCCTGAAAAGGTGAGAGCAGTGCTTGAATGGGATCAACCAGGGGATCTTACGGCTCTGCAGCGTTTTTTGGGTTTGCTAACTACTACGGAAATTTATTTGTAATTTCTCATCTGTCGTCAAACCTCTCACTGACATGACAAGAAAAGGGACGGATTTTTCTAAATGGTCGGACAAAGCTTGCCAAGCCTTTTCCTCTTTGAAGAAATGTTTTGCTTCGGCACCCGTTCTCATCCAACCAGATGCATCTCAGCCGTTCATTGTGGAGGTGGATGCGTCTGACGTAGGGGTGGGTGCTATATTGTCCAGGGTCCGTCCCTGGTAAATGGCATCGTGCGCTTTCTTTTCTAAGAAATTGTCGTCCGCCGAAAGGAATTATGATATCGGCAATAGGGAACTTTTGGCCATTAAGTTAGCTTTTGAAGAATGGCGTCACTTTTTGGAGGGGGCAGTCCACCCGGTCACCGTTATTACTGATCACAAGAACCTGCTGTATTTGGAATCCGCTAAGCGTCTGAATTCCAGACAAGCTCGATGGTCTTTGTTTTTTACCAGGTTTAATTTTGTCGTCACTTATCGCCCGGGGTCTAAGAATGTAAAGGCTGATGCCTTGTCTCGCAGTTTCCCAGGGGCCGGGAAAACGGATGACCCGATTCTATCCTTCAGGAGGGGGTGGTAGTGTCGGCTGTATGTTCTGAGCTTGAGGAGGAGGTGTTAGAGGCTCAGGGGACGCCCCTGCAGGACCTCCAGGGAGACTGTTTGTCCCAAATCTGTTGAGACAAAAGGTTATTGAGGCACATCATAATTCTGCTCTAGCAGGACATCCAGGGAGTAAGGCTACTTTAGATCCCTTTCTCGCCGGTTTTGGTGGCCTAATGCTAATAAAGATGTTATACTTTTGTCGCGTCATGTGGGGTTTGTGCTCGCTCTAAAACCCTCATACCCGTCTGTCTGGGACCCTCTTACCCTTTGAAACTTCCGGAGCGTCCATGGACTCATTTATCTATGGACTTCATTACGGACCTTCCTCCGTCGTCAGGGAATACTGTCATACTGGTGGTTGTTGACAGGTTCAGTAAGATGGCACATTTCGTTGCTCTTCCTGCACTCCCTAATGCTAAAAACTCTGGCGCAGGTGTTCATTGGGAGATCGTTAGACTTCATGGGTTGCCTTCTGATGTGGTGTCAGATAGGGGGTCTCAGTTTGTGCCCAAAATTTTGGAGGGCATTTTGTTTACGTCGGGGGATGCAATTGTCATTTTCCTCGGCTTTTATCCGCAGCCAATGGTCAGACAGAGCGTCTGAATCAGAGTTTAGAGACATATCTCCGGTGTTTTGTCTCAGAGAACCAAGAGGACTGGTCTTCTTTCTTGCCTCTGGCAGAGTTCGCTCTTAACAACAGGCGGAGCGAGTCCACTGGTAAGTCCCGTTTTTTGGGGCATATGGTTTCCATCCCCAGTTTTGTACTTTCAATGGGGGGGGCCCTTCTGGGGTTCCTGAGGAGGAGCGTTTCTCGTCCTCACTGCTTCTGTTTGGAGAGGTGTATTGAATAATCTGAGTGCTATGGGGAACCGTTACAAACGTATGGCTGATAGGAGGAGAGTTTCTGGTCCAGATTTGTATTTTGAACGATCTGGTATGGTTGTCTACCAGGAATATAAAACTTAAAGTTCCCTCCTGGAAATTGGGTCCCAGATTCATCGGGCCGTACAGGATCAGTTCCATAATTAATCCTGTGGCATTTCGTCTGGACCTCCCTCCTACGTTTAAAATTCATAATGTGTTCCCCAAGTCATTACTTAAAAGGTATGTGGCACCAGTCATACCGTCACCCTACCTCCTCCTCCTGTGTTGGTCAATGGTAACTTGGAATTTCAAGTATCAAAGATCATTGACTCACGTCTGAATCGCCGGTCCCTTCAGTACTTGGTGCATTGGAAGGGGTTATGGTCCAGAGGAGAGGACGTGGGTCCCTGCGTTTGATATTAAAGCAGATCGTTTGGTTCGGACCTTCCACAGAACTCACCCGGCAGGCCTGGCCCTGAGGGTCCGGAGGCCCCTCGTAGAAGGGGGGGTACTGTCATGTGTGCATTGCCACGAAGATCGTCGCGGTTGCACATTTTGACTTCTCACAGCTGAGTTGCTGTTTCTTTGTGTTTGGCAGTTAGGGAGTTAATTCTGTCTGTGCTCGGTGCTGGGACTGGGTGCAGTTTCTCCCGGCTGCAATTGATTATTTGTTGATTGGTTTCCTTTAAATTCCTGGTTGTCTGCTTGGGGAGTTGCCAGTGAAATCCTTCATGCAGACCACAGATAGGAATGAATCTGTATAGATTAAGTTGAGAGCTCCTTAGTTGTTTTAGCTCAACTTGCTTAGAGTTTATTTCTCAGACTGTTTATGTTCCTTCGGTGTTTGAGTGTGTATGCAAGTGAGTGTTTTCCTGTCTGTCTTATATGTCTAATCTGTGTATTTAGCTGAGATCAGCCCATTCCCTTTGGTGGTAGTCAGGATCCTTCTTAGGACTGATTACAGGGTTCGGGTCTGATAGGAGACAGGGTTAGGTTGGAGACTTGGACCTCTGAACCATTATCAGTACCTCCAAGGTGAGGGATTAGTTAGGACCCCAGTTTAGGGTCAGGTTAGACCCCGGTCCACCTCTTTCTGTTTCAGTTCATCAAGTCCTCAAGATTAACCCTGAGTTCATCAGATATCGTGTCAACTCATCAAGTTCTCAAGATTAACCTAAGTTCAGCAGATATCGTGTCAGGTAAATCTATTCTATACTTACATGCTGATGTTTCTATACTAGATGTTGTATAGAGTGTTGTTCCTGTAAGAATAGTTTACTGACTTTGTATTCATATCATTTAGACAGCGTGACAATGACTCGATTTAAAGCCAGATGACTTTCCTATAACTATCAGTTACCTTATCCATTGCTGTCCGTGCTCTGGTGGTTGCAGGCATGCCCGATGCCTTCATAGTTTTACATGGTGATAGCCAATCGTCATATGGAAACACATACTTTTTTGCTCCCTTCTTTACAGTGATCTTCTTGCAGTACCAAATGCAGGCTTGTAAAAAAATAATATATGCATATTAGCTCAAGTTAGTATAAATTATCCAAAATTAATGAATGTGGATTGATCAGAAGACTGAACAAGGCTGGCGTACACCTCTGATGTAGGGTTGTGATGTATCACTATAGGCACAGTGGGATATGACATCCACGTGACCCCATTGAAAAAAATGAAACCGCATAGTATATACTAATGGATATCACTGATATATGGAATTGAACAGTTTGGCTAAAG
>JARQOD010004330.1:0-55832 GCA_033576555.1 Oophaga sylvatica | reverse complement strand
CATCGCGGGTTTTTGAAAGCAGCGAGGCCCAGAAAAGGGGGGGGCCCTAGGGGGGGGGGGTTTAATTTAGGGGTCGATTCCCGCTTCGGGCAAAAGGGGGAATCTAACCCATTCCGGTGAGGCCCCCATTCGTCTCCGGCCGCAGGGGGACTTGCTCAGCTTAGACGTCGGTCCCAGGGGTCTCCCCCAGTCTGGCAGTGTGGGGAGGATTACTGCTGCTCCTACAGACTCTGCTTTTGGGGGGCATTACGGTTAGCGGCGAGCAGATGTTTTTTAGGAAAAAGTCCTTTTTTTTTTCCCTTCTGAGCATGCCCAGGGTGAGATTCTCATTGGAGAGGGGGGCCCCCAACTTGCTCAGGAACTTCAGCGGCCCCTATTGGTCTGCCAGGAACGGTCAGCATCCGTGGGTTCCGGTGTCCATGCCCGTGTCTTCCGCCGACTCCAGGGTGGCAGACTGGGCTGTGGAGGCACGGGACATTTGGGACCGTACCCAGGATGCCATTCAGGCGTCCAAGGAGAGGATGAGGTCCTCAGCCGACGCACATCGGCGCCCCGCTCCAACATTTGCTCCTGGGGACTTGGTGTGGCTCTCCGCCCGTAACATTAGGCTGCGAGTTGAGTCCAATAAGTTGGCACCCCGCTACCTGGGTCCTTTCAAGGTCCTCGAGCAGGTTAACCCTGTGGTATACCGTTTGGCTCTTCCACCACACCTGGGTATCTCTGACACCTTTCACGTATCCCTCTTGAAACCCGTGCTCATGTCCCGGTTTTCCGAGTCATCTGTCGGGACATCGGGTTCGTCTACGGATGACCATGAGGTGAACGCCATCGTAGGGTGTAAGGTGGTACGGGGCAAAAGATTTTATTTGGTGGATTGGAGGGGTTATGGGCCTGAGGATAGGTCCTGGGAGCCTGCCGAGCACGTTCACGCTCCGCAGCTCATCGCTGCTTTTGAAAGCAGCGAGGCCCAGAGAAGGGGGGCCCTAGGAGGGGGGGTAATGTTAGGGGTCGAGTTCCCGCTTCTGCACAAGGGGAATCTCAAGCCATTCCGGCTGAGGTCTCCCATTCGTCTCCGGCCGCAGTGGACTCTGCTCAGCTTAGACGTCGGTCCCAGCGTCTCGCCCAGTCTGGCAGTGTGCGGAGGATTACTGCTGCTCCTACAGACTCTGCTATTGTGGGCAGTACTGGTTAGCGGCGAGCAGATGTCTTTAGGACAAAGTCCTTGTTTTTCCCTTCTGAGCATGCCCAGGGTGAGATCTCTCATTGGAGATCAGGGGTCACATGCTCAGGTACTTCAGCGGCTCCTATTGGTCTGCCAGGAAGGTCCTGTGACTACTGGTGTTCTGGAACAGGTTTCATTGGTCCTAGTTTCTGGCAGGTCCTGTAGCTGTTATTATAAAAGGGTGGCAATGCTGAGCCGCCATGCGCTAGTATCAATCATTATATGCTTTGCGCCAGTGTGGTCATGCGTGTGTGTGGTTAGGGCCCCGGCTGAAATAAGCCCCTAGAATACCGACTTAATCGGTGAGGAGTTTGGTATGCTAGCTGGTCAGGGTCGGTGTCCTAGATGCCCTAGATTACCGGCATAACCGGTGAGGAGTTTGATTGCCGTATTCAGGGTCTGGCGTTCAGACGCCATAGATTGCGGGTGACTCCCGCGAGGATGTTAGCGAATGATCACGTTCTATGTTCGCTTAGCACTTACTGTGTACCTGGGTGCCTGACAGGACACAGAACTTTTTCTCAGCGGCTCTGTGATGTAACAGGGTTCGCTTTCAACGCTAGACAGCGCCCTAGCGTGTTTATTTTGCGACTCAGTTGTGTTTAGTGAGTTTGAACACATCGCCATATAGCGCTGCGGCACTCCTAGCGGGTCTGAGAAATAACAGAGTTCGCACATATTGCCACAGCGCATTGCGGTGTTTATTTTGGCGACTCTGCGGGATAACAGAGTTCGCGTCTTGCGCCATTTTACTAGCAGCAGGTTCCGCCTGCACGGTGGACCCCGGGCTGCGAACACACCTCTCTACCTCATATATTTGGTGCGTTCCGCAGACCCTAACACCTTATAAGATCATGGAGATTCTTAATCCTGTTTCCTTTCGTTTACTTCTTCCAGGGACATTTAAGATCCATAACGTGTTCCACAAGTCCTTATTGAAGAAGTTTGTCGAGCCAGTGGTTCCTATGGCTGCGCCTCCTGACCCTGTTTTGATTGAGGGCAATCTGGAGTATGTGGTTGAGAAAATTTTGGATTCTCGTTTTTCTAGACGGAAACTCCAGTATTTGGTTAAGTGGAGAGGTTATGGTCAGGAGGACAATTCTTGGGTGTTTGCTTCGGACATCCATGCTAGGAGACTGATCCGTGCGTATCACAGAGCTCATCCTGACCAACCTGGTTGCACAAATGAGGGTTCGGTGACCCCTCCTCAAGGGGGGGTACTGTTGTGAATGTGTTAGAAATGAATTCTGAGCAGAGGCTTCCTCTGGTGGTTGCAGACGGTAATGAACCATTCAGTGAGGATTGGCAATCAGGAATCACGGACTGGCTGGATATAAGGGAGGTTCCCTCCCATCATGGTTGCCGGTGATCAATTGTTCTTGTCTCAACGTTGTTTCCTGGTTCACTTGGAAGCTTGCTGAGTCTTGCCTCTTCTCCTGCTCTCAGATAAGATATTTTCTGTTTTTTGTTTTTGTGCTTGCCATTTGCATATTTCTCTGCATTTCTGTGAGGTTGGCCAGGTTCCCCTCCACGGGGGCTTGGTCTCCTCTGGGTTTCTCTGGAGCCACTGTTGTTTGTTCATTTGCCTTTTCCAGTTTTTTCAGTGGTTGCGGCTTAGTTTTGTTACACCAAAGAACTAATTTAGGTGGTAGAGGTCGTGTGATCTCAGGTGTTTTTGCAATTAGTAGTAGTGTTTTTTTTTTAGGGTTTTTTTTTTGGATTGCAGTAAGTATCCTTCCTATCCTATTCTGTCTAGGCAGATTGGGCCCCAGCGTTTGCTCATACTATTTTCTGTCTGTGTCTGTATTTCCTCTTGTCTAACCGCCATTACATGTTTGGGGGCTTCCTATGTTCTTTGGGGATCTGTTCCGGGGCAGATAACTTTCCTCTTTCTATCTTTAGGTGTAGTTAACCTCTCAGGCTGTGACGAGGCATCTAGGACCAACGTAGGAACGCTCCACGGCTGCCTTTAGTTGTGGTGGTTAGTCAGGGTACTGCAATCCAGTAGATTCCAACCTCTCTGGTGTATTGCCGTTTTTGCCTGCTCTCCTCAGCTACCAAAACATAACAGGGGATCCAATCGAAAAAAAAAGACTGAAGCAGACTGCTGAGGCCTGGTTTTTCAGGCTGGTAAGGATCCAATATCCATGAACCTTGCAAGCCTGATAATACCAGGCCACAGCAGTCTGCTTATCTTGGCTGGTTAACAAAAATAGGGGATCCCCTCGAAAAAAAATGTCTTGGGGGTCCCCCTATTTTTGTTAACCAGCCAAGTAAAAAACAGACTGCTGCGGCCTGGTATTAAAAGACTGTCAAGGCCCATGGATTTTGGCCCTCAACAGCCTAAAAATACCAGGCTGCAGCAGCCCCACAAATGACGCATCCAAAGATGCGCCAATTGTGGCACTTTACCCGGCTCTTCCAACTTGCGCTGTAGCGGTGGCAAGCGGGGTAATAAGGGGTTAATGTCACCTTTGATTGATCGGTGACAATAAGCCCGGTTAATAATGGAGAGGCGTCAATAAGACACCGATCCATTATTAATCATAGTTTGTAAATTTTAAAAAAAATACACAGCCAGAAAAAAGTATTTTAATGAAATAAAACACAACACAGTTTTCATTATTTTTATTGCACGCTCATCCTGCGACGCCATCGTTCTCCTGTAAAAAACAAAAAATAACAAACCAACACAAATACTCCTGTCCGACGCAGTCCAAAATCACGAGTGTCCCACGACAAGTCCAGCTCTGCTACATCTGCATGCCAGGCTGATCCTGACATCCACATAGAGCCGAGCTGCTTACCATTGCTGCATCCCAGGCGGTGACGTCATCCGGACTGGTTTACGGCCAGCTGTCGCGAGAGTACAGCTGGCCGAAATTATCCAGTACCCTGCAGCCCGTGCAGTTATCGTGAGATGCTGCATGTGACCGCCAGGGAGAGGGTAATGGCCGGCCGGGATGGACAGATGGACGTGACCGCCGGTGATCTTCTGCCAGGTAAGTGCTGCTGAGTAAAGAACTTAGCGTGCACTCAGTCAAGTAAGACAAGGTGCTGGTGTAGCGGACCTGAGGTCCCAAATCTAGAATAATATAATACACCGCACACTTAGTTGAATATGATGCAAGGGGGAAAACTATTATTTATTTATATACAGATTGGTAGTTTAGGCAAGGCAATATATGACAAGCGATTAAATTTTTAACGTTTCGGCTCAACCGGAGCCTTTATCAAAAAAGTCGCTGAAAAATAAAGAGAAAACAAATAAATAGCAAATATATAATCACAATGAAATAATAAAGCAAATGAGACAATGAAGGTAAATATATATATAAAAATTTAATCGCTTGTCATATATTGCCTTGCCTAAACTACCAATCTGAATATAAATAAATAATAGTTTTCCCCCTTGCATCATATTCAACTAAGTGTGCGGTGTATTATATTATTCTAGGTAAGTGCTGCTGACACCTGACAGACCCGACCGACACTCACAGTGACAGTTTTGGGAAGTTCCTGTGTCACGTACTTTGTTCTGTGACACAAGAACTCCCCATAGACTTTGTCGGAAAACTCAGATTCCGGTATCCGATATGACAAAAATACCGGAACTCAGAATCGGAATTCCGATACAGCAAATATCGGCCGATACCCGATATTTGCAGTATCGGAATGCTCAACACTAGTGGGCGGTACTCGAGAAGTCAGTCCACAACATGGTCATGAAACCCGTCTCCAATGCCACTTCGGCTGTGTGCACCACGAACACCTCTTCCATGTTGCACAGTACGACTCGTGGTAGAACCTGCACCACTGCTGTGTGCTGGGAATGCCTCTAACAAACGGTTTACCAGAGTTGCTTGTTTGTTCGCCAATATTAGTTCTAGGTTCTCCTGTGGCATGATGTTCTGTAATTTGCCTATATAGCGTGGATCGAGGATTCTGGCTAACCAGTAGTCGTCATCCTTCATAATTTTGGCAATGCGGGGGTCCCTTTTTAGGATCCGCAAGACATAATCACACATGTGGGCCAATGTTCCAGGTGTCAATGATGCACTGCCAGTGGTGGGTGGAGGAGCACTTTCTGCCAAATCCACATCCCTCCAGTCATGCACAAACCCTGTACCTGACCTTGGCAAGCCAAAATTTTCTCTTGCCCCCTGAGAAGGATCCTCCTTTCCAAAATAATCATCCAACTCATCCTCCTCCTCCTCTTCCTCTTCTTCCTCCACCTCATCCTGGACAGTTCCCTCAGCAGACAATGCCTGACTGTCATGAAGGCTTCCCTCCTCCTCCTCTTCCTCCTCCGCTACAGATGCCTGATCCTTAATGTGCGTCAAAGTTTGCATGAGCAGACGCATAAGTGGGATGCTCATGCTTATGATGGCGTCGTCTGCCCTTACCAGCCTTGTGCATTCCTCAAAACACTGAAGGACTTTACAGAGGTCTTTCAGCTTTGACCACTGCACATTCGACAACTACATGTCTGCCCTCAAACTGCCTGCCCGTGTATCCTCCCACAAATGCATTACAGCTTGCCTCTCTTCGCACAGCCTCTCAACCATGTGCATGGTGGAGTGCCACCTTGTTGCAACGTCTATGATTAGGCGGTGCTAGGGGAGGTGGAGCGATTGCTGCAGCCTCTGCATACGACTAGAGTCTACAGGCGAGCGACGGACGTGCGAGCACAGTTTTCGCACCTTGTAGAGCAGGGCTGTTAACTCCGGATAATTATTTAGGAAGCACTGCACCACCAGGTTCAAGGTGTGAGCCAGGCAAGGAATGTGTCTGAGTTTTGCCAGGGCTATGGCCGCCACAAAATTACGGCCGTTATCACTGACTACCTTGCCTGGCTCAAGATGTATACTGCCCAGCCATGACTCAGTTTCTCGCTGCAAGTAGTCGGCCAGTACCTCCGCGGTGTGTCTGTTGTCGCCCAAAGACATAATTTTTAAAACAGACTTCCGACGCTTACTACTAGCTGATCGATAGTGGGACACCTCGTGTGCAACACTGGCATCTGCGGATGGAGTGCTCATGCGACTGTGCTCTGTCGACGAGCTTTTGCTTCTGAAGGAAGAGGCTCGAATGCCTACAGCCAACTGTTGCCTATACCGTGGGCTAGGAAGCACTGTCCCACCGCCACTGTCCCCTGTGGACCCTGCATCCACCACATTAACCCAGTGCGCAGTGATGGACGCGTAACGGCCCTGGCCATACCTACTGGCCCATGCATCTGTTGTGAGGTGCACCTTTCTACTCACTGATTGTTTGAGTACATGGACAATGCAGTCTTTCACATGCAGGTGGAGGGCAGGGATGGCTTTTTTAGAAAATAAGTGCCGACTGGGTAGGTCATAGCATGGGACTGCGTAGGCAATGAGCTCTCGGAACGCTGCGCTTTCAACCAAATGGAAGGGCATCATCTCTAATGAAATCAGTTTGGCAATGTAGATGTTCAAAGCCAGTGTATGCGGATGAGAGGATGAGTACTTTCTTGTCCTACTCAGAGTGTCTGCTAGGGTGAGCTGGACTTGAGAGCTGCATATGGGGGAACTAGCTGTGGACATGGCGGACTGAGAGAGTGGTGGTGGTGATGGCCTAGATTCAGTCTTTCGTTGCAAATACATTGTGATTCACTGACTGCTTTGGCCTTGCGATGACACCTCAACATTTCTTGCTGGTGGTGTGCTAACCGGTGGGCTTACAGTGGTGGAAGCGATGTAGCTTTGCTGGCTACCTTCAGTCATAGCAGGTGCACATGTGCTACCTGAGGTTTTGCAGTCCATCCAAGCTGAAAGTGCATGGTGTTTAAATGTCTAAGTATGTAGACAAAAATTGTAAAAAGCAGACACCAAGTCAAATATTAATGTAATTGGGATCACTCCTTGCATGTGAGTAAATACTACAAGAACACAAGCAAGGTGAATGCAAATCAGTGGTGATCACCAAAAACAATATCAATCACAAAGAAATTTATAGCATAACAATTTATTGAAGTACAAAAAAAGGAAAAACACACCTCATTAAAAACAGTTAAAAAACACTCATGGTGTAAAGAAAGTCCAACAAAATCTAAAGTAAAATACTCTAAATACTCATATGCCAATCTTAATACATAACAGTAAAGGATAACGCCCCAATCAAAAATTAGCTGTGTACCTAAACTCCTGTTGTCAACATCATTATATGATGGGAGGGAAAAATCTCCGAAATTTGAATACCAGTTGCATGCTTAGACATTTACAAGAACAAAAGCAAGGCAGATGCAAATCAGTGGGGATCACCAAAAAAATATCAATCACAAAGAAATGTATATAGCATAACAATTTATTGAAGTACAAAAAAAGGAAAAACACCTCATTAAAAACATCATTATAATGATGTTGACAACAGGAGTTTAGGTACACAGCTAATTTTTGATTGGGGCGTTATCCTTTACTGTTATGTATTAAGATTGGCATATGAGTATTTAGAGTATTTTACTCTCGATTTTGTTGGACTTTCTTTACACCATGAGTGTTTTTTGACTATTTTTAATGAGGTGTGTTTTTCCTTTTTTTGTACTTCAATAAATTGTTATGCTATATACATTTCTTTGTGATTGATTTTTTTTTGGTGATCCCCACTGATTTGCATGTGCCTTGCTTTTGCTCTTGTAAATGTCTAAGAATGCAACTGGTATTCAAATTTCGGAGATTTTTCCCTCGGCTAAAGGTCCTTCCGCACTTCTTACAGATAAACTTTGCCTCATCAATAGGATTTTGGTCAAAAAAGTGCCACACTGCACTCATCCTACTATGGGATAAATTTTCAGGGCTTGCACGCTGTGCTAATTTGACCATCTGGCCAAGCTGTCCCGCAACTCTTTTTGTTAATTTAACAAGCTTTTGGACTGCTACGGGCCTGCCAGATAACCCCAGCTGTGATGTCGATGACTGAAGCGGATCCTCCTCCTCTACTGAGCTATTGCCAGCGGCACCCTCTTCCCCCAATGGATGCCTATCCGGGTCAACAAGGTGGTATAGTATGGGGAAGGGACACCTGAGTTTCACGAGGGTCAGATTCTGGCTCAGTAGACTGCGAGGGCAATGTAGTGCTCTGGGTGAATGCATCAGCAGAATCATATAGCAGTGGCTGTGCATCAGTGCACTTCATGTCAGATTCATCTGTACTGGGGAATTCAGGATTTGACTTGATAACCCAGGCATGGTATGTGAAAAGAGTTCCATGGAGTAATCTGAAGTATGGCCTGCCACATCCTTCACTTTTGGTGGGACTGAAGGACACAAGGAAAGGTGTTGTTCGTGACCAGGAGCCTGCACTGATGACTCAGTGCTTGCATTTTTTGAAACTTCAGAAGAGGAGGCGATGGAGCTGGAGGCTGTTTCGGCAATGTAAGCTAAAACCTGTTCCTGATGCTCTGGCTTTAAAAGTGGTTTACCTACTCCCAGAAAAGGGAGCCTTCCAGGCCTTCTGGAGCCAGACGATGACGCAGGCTAAACATCTCCTGCCTTAGGTGCTGTTAGAACCCTCTTGTTAGTTTTTTTTCAGTTTGCTGGTCACATGACCTTTTTTCCCTATTTAGTCTGGCTCCGCCCTTCTGGCTTTGCTGGACTTCATTGTATTATCTACTCTTAAGCTAGCCGGGTGCTTAGGTGCCTTTCTCAGTCAGTTTTGCTTGATCTTAGGATCTCTAAGTAATTTGTTTTCTGTTTTTTTATCCCTGCTACAACTTCTGTTAGGAGTTGTCCACCTTTTTCCCCAGTCCCTAGATCTTGTAGGGATTCCTCCCTAGCATCTATAGGTCTTCGTTCAGATTAGCTGAGGACTTTAGCGGGTCTGGTAGCAGGATCAGGTTCCCCGTTACATCGTAGGGATCCAGCTTAGTTCTATTGTAGGGTCAGAATTCCCATCTTTCCTTAGTGCTTGTAGCAGATCATTACAGGTGCTATTGTGCTTTTGGCACTGCCAGATGCACCACCACCACCATCAGTACCAGCTGGCCCCCCCGCCCACGTCCACGGCCTCTTCCATCATACTTCCTCATGTTTGGGAAAATGTACCAAAAATAACAGCAGAAAAAGGGTACTGTATCTGAAGATACCAGTTGTATATAGTATTTCGGAAAATTGTAAATCTCCGTATATATTTGCGGAATCACACACAGACGCTCTCAGGCTCAGTATGGATTAGACCAGAATATAAAAAGCAGAAAAAGGGTACTGTATCTTAAGATACCAGATGTATATAGTATAGGGGAAAATTGTAAATCTCTGTATATATTTCCAGAGTCACACACAGACGTTCACAGGCTCAGTATGGATTAGACCAGAATATAAAAAGCAGAAAAAGGGTACTGTATCTGATGATACCAGGTGTATATAGTATAGGGCAAAATTGTAAATCTCCGTATATATTTCTGGAGTCACAGACAGACGCTCTCGGGCTCAGTATGGATTAGACCAGAATATAAAAAGCAGAAAAAGGGTACTGTATCTGAAGATACCAGGTTTATATTGTATAGGGGAAAATTCTAAATCTCCATATATATTTACGGAGTCACACACAGATGCTCTCAGGCTCAGTATGGATTAGACCAGAATATAAAAAGCAGAAAAAGGATACTGTATCTGAAGATACCAGGTGTATATAATATAGGTAAAAATTGTAAGTCTCCGTATATATTTCTGGAGTCACAGACAGACGCTCTCAGGCTCAGTTTGGATTAGACCAGAATAAAAAAAGCAAAAAAAGGGTACTGTGTCACAAGATACCAGGTGTATATAGTATAGGGTAAAATTGTAATTCTCTGCATTTATTTCCGGAGTCACACACAGACGCTCTCTCAGTATGGATTTGCCCGTATTACAAAAGGCATAAAAAAGGTACTGTATCAGAAGATACCAGGTGTATATAGTGTAGGGGAAAATTTTCATCTCTGTATATATTTCCGGAGTCACACACAGATAGTCAACATGTATTTGTCCGTGATCCCAGCCGGTACACGGTAGTGTGTGAGTAGCGTACAGCTCTATACGGTGTGGGAAAAAATTAACGCTTGGTAACTGTGCAGAAAAAAAGAATAAAAGTATTAGTGCTGTGTAAAAAGCAGTCTACAAAGCAGTGTACACACAGCAATACAGCTAGCAGGCAGCCTACTAACCAGCGCTGCTGCACACACCCCTGTCACTGCACACTAACTGTACAGCACAATTGCTATCAGCACAAGCACAGAATAACTTCTCTTTCCTGCCCTTACTCTCTCCCTACTGATAAACAGCATCACCAACCTCTCCCTACTGTTAAGATCGGCAGAAGTAAAATGGCGGTCGGTGGTCAGGGCTTTAATAGCCACTATGACGCCCCCCAAAGCAAGCCAATCACTGCAATGCCCTTCTCTAAGATGGTGGTGGATGCTGCCCATGTCATCTCGTTGCCCACAGTGTACGTCCTTGCTCATTGGCTGATAAATTTGCCTGCAAGCATTATCGGAAAACCCACTTTGGCGCTCGGGTCAACGACCGCATGGCCGACTTCACTCTATGGTCAGGTTTCGCTCGGCAAAACTCGACTTTAGCGAAAGTCGTCGACTTATGAATCTGACCGACCTGTTTTGTTGTGTGCAGCAGCGCTGGTTATTAGCCTGCCTGCCAGTGACAGGGGAGGATTTTCTTGTGTGCAGCAGCGCTTGTTAATGGGCTGCTGCTAGCTGTATTGCTGTGTGCACACTGCGGTGCAGACTGCTTTTTACACAGCACAAATACTTTTATTCTTTTTTTCTGCACAGTTACCAAGCGTTCATTTTTCCCACACCATATAGAGCTGTACACTCCTCACACACTACCGTGTACTGGCTGGTATCACGGACAAACACATGCTGAATATCTGTGTGTGACTCCGGAAATATATACGGACATTTACAATTACCCCTAGGCTGTATACTACTGTACGCTTGTGATACAGTACCCTTTTTCTGCTTTTTATATTCTGGTGTAATCCATACAGAGCCTGTGAGCATCTGTGTCTGACTCCGGAAATATATACGGAGATTTACAAATACCCCTAGATTATATACAGCTGTGGGTTTTGATACAGTACCCTTTTTCTGCTTTTTATATTCTGGTCTAATCCATACTGAGCCTTTGAGCGTCTGTACGCTTCTGATACAGTACCCTTTTTATGCTTTTTATATTCTGGTCTAATCCATACTGAGCCTGTGAGCGTCTGTGTGTTACTCCGAAATATATATGGAGATTTACAATTACCCCTACACTTTATACAGCTGTATGCTTCTGATACATTACCCTTTTTCTGATTTTTACATTCTGGTCTAATCCATACTGAGCCTGTGAGCATCTGTGTGTTACTCTGGAAATATATATGGAGATTTACAATTACCCCTACACTGTATACAGCTGTACGCTTCTGATACATTACCCTTTTTCTGACTTTTTAATTTTGGTCTAATCCATACTGAGCCTGTGAGCGTCTGTGTGTTACTCTGGAAATATATGGAGATTTACAATTACCCCTACACTGTATACAGCTGTACACTTCTGATAATTACCCTTTTTCTGCTTTTTATATTTGGTCTAATCCATACTGAGCCTGTGAGGTCTGTGTGTACTCCGGAAATATATACGGAGATTTAAAATGACCCCAACACTGTATACAGCTGTACGCTTGTGATACAGTACCCTTTTTCTTCTTTTTATATTCTGGTGTAATCCATTCTGAGCCTGTGAGAGTCTGTGTCTGACTCTGGAAATATATACGGAGATTTACAATTATCCCTATACTGTATACTGCTGCACGCTTCTGATACATTACCCTTTTTCTGCTTTTTACATTCTGGTCTAATCCATACTGAGCCTGTGAAAGTCTGTGTCTGACTCTGGAAATATATACGGAGGTTTAAAATTATCCCAACACTATATACACCTGGTATCTACTGATACAATACCCTTTTTATGCTTTTTATATTCTGGTCTAATCCATACTGAGCCTGTGAGCATCTGTGTGTTACTCCGGAAATATATACAGAGATTTAAAATTACCCCAATACTGTATACAGCTACACGCTTCTGATACATTACCCTTTTTCTGCTTTTTATATTCTGGTATAATCCATACTGAGCCTGAGAGCTTCTGTGTGTGACTCTGGAAATATATAAGGAGATTTAAAATTTTCCCCTTCACCGTATACAGCTGTACACTTCTGTTACAGTATCATATATCTGCTGGTATTTTGGGTACATTTTCACAAACATGAGAAAGTATGATGGAAGAGGGCGTGGATGTGGGCATGGGGGGCCAGCTGGTACTGATGGTGGTGGTGGTGCATCTACTGGTAGTGCCAAAAGCACAATAGCACCTAAGGCAGGAGGTGTTGAGCCTGTGTCATCGTCTGGCTCCAGAAGGCCTGGAAGGCTACCTTTTCTGGGAGTAGGTAAACTGCTTTTAAAGCCGGAGCATCAGGAACAGGTTTTGCCTTACATTGCAGAAAACCCTCCAGCTCTATCACCTCCTCTTCTGAAGTTTTAAAAAATACAAGCACTGAGTCGTCAGTGCAGAGTCATGGTCAGGAACAACACCTTTCCTTGTGTCCTTCACCCCCACAAAAAGTGAAGGATGTTGCAGGCCACACTTCAGATAACTCCATGGAGCTCTTTTCACATACCATGTCTGGGTTATCAAGTCAAATCCTGAATTCCCCAGTCCAAGATGAATCTGACATGGAGTGCACTGATGCACAGCCACTGCTAGATGATTCTTCTGGTACATTCACCCAGAGCACTACACTGCACTCTCAGTCTACTGAGCCAGAATCTGACCCTGATGAAACTCAGGTGCCCCTTCCCGCATACTATACCACCTTACACGGTGACACAGAGGAAGGTGCAGATGAAATTGAAGAGGAGGTGATGGATGACCCAGTTGTTGACCCGGATTGGCATACATTGGGGGAAGAGGGTGCCGCTGGCAATAGCTCAGAAAAGGAGAAGGATCCGCATCAGGCATCGACATCGCAGCAGCGGTTATCTTGCAGGCCCGTAGCTGATAAAAAACGTGTTAAAAAAAACAAAAAGAGTTGCAGGACAGCTCGGCCAGCCGGTCAAATTAGCACAGTGTTCAAGCCCTGAAAATTTATACCTTAGTAGGAAGAGTGCAGTATGGCACTTTTTTGACCAAAATCCTATTGATGAGGCAAAGGTTATCTGTAAGAAGTGCAGAAGGACATTTTGCCGAGGGAAAAATCTCAGAAATTTGAATACCAGTTGCATGCATAGACATTTAATCACCATGCACTTGCAAGCATGGACGGACTACAAAAGGTCAGGTAGCACATGTGCACCTGCTCAGATTGAAGGTAGCCAGCAACGCTCCATCGCTTCCACCACTGTAAGCCCACCGGTTAGCACACCACCAGCAAGAAATGTTGAGGTGTCGTCGCAAGGCCAAAGCAGTCAGGGAATCAAAATAGTTTTGCAACGAAAGACTGAATCTAGGCCATCACCACCACCACCACCATCACCAACTCCCTCTCAGTCCGTCATGTCCACCGCTAGTTACCCCATACGCAGCTCTCAAGTTCAGCTCACCCTAGCAGACACTCTGAGTAGGACAAGAAAGTACTCATCCTCTCATCCTCGTACACTGGCTTTGAACATCTACATTGCCAAACTGATCTCATTAGAGATGATGCCCTTCCCTTTGGTTGAAAGTGCAGCGTTCCGAGAGCTCATGGCGTACGCTGTTCCACGCTATGATCTACCCAGTCGGCACTTCTTTTCTAGAAAAGCCATCCTTGTCCTCCAACCGCATGAGAAAGACTGCATTGTCCATGCACTGAAGCAATCAGTGAGTGGAAAGGTGCACCTCACAACAGATGCGTGGGCCAGTAGGCATGGCCGTTACATGTCCATTACTTCACACTGGGTTAATGTGGTGGATGCAGGGTCCACAGGGGACAGCGGGGATGGGACAGTGCTGCCTAGCCCACGGTATAGGCAACAGTTGGCTGTAGGCGTTCGACCCTCCTCCTCCAGAAGCGAAAGCTCGTCGACAGAACGCAGTCGCACGAGCACTTCATCCGCAGCTGCCAGTGTTGCACACAGGTTTCCCACTATCAAACAGCTAGTGGTAAGCGTCAGCAGGCTGATTTAAAGATGATGTCTTTGGGCGACAACAGACACACCGCGGAGGCACTGGCCGACTACTTGCAGCGAGAAACTGAGTCATGGCTGGGCAGTATACATCTTGCACCAGGCAAGGTAGTTTTGTGGCGGCCATAGCCATGGCAAAACTCAGAAACATTCCTTGTCTGGCTCATACCTTGAACCTGGTGGTGCAGTGCTTCCTAAATAATTAACCAGAGTTAACAGCCCTGCTCCATAAGGTGCGAAGACTGTGCTCGCACATCCGTCGCTCGCCCGTAGATCCAGTCGTATGCAGAAGCTGCAGCAATCGCTCGACCTCCCCAAGCACCGCCTAATCATAGACGTTGCAACAAGGTGGAACTCCACCATGCACATGGTTGAGAGGCTGTGCGAAGAGAGGCAGGCTGTAATGCATTTGTGAGAGGATACACGGGCAGGCAGTTTGAGGGCAGACATGTAGTTTTCGAATGTGCAGTGATCAAAGCTGAAAGACCTCTGTAAAGTCCTTCAGTGTTTTGAGGAATGCACACGGCTGATAAGCGCTGACGATGCCATCATAAGCATGAGCATCCCACTTATGCGTCTGCTCATGCAAACTTTGACGCACATTAAAGATCAGGAGTCTGCAACGGAGGAGAAAGAGGAGGAGGAGGGAAGCCTTGATGACAGTCAGGCATTGTCTGCTCAGGGAACTGTCCTGGATGAGGTGGAGGAAGAAGAGGAAGAGGAGGAGGAGGCTGAGGGGGATGATTCGTTTGGGGAGGAGGATCCTTCTCAGGGGGCAAGAGAAAATTTGGGCTTGTTAAGGTCCGGTACAGGGTTTGTGCGTGACTGGAGGGATGTGGATTTGGCAGAAAGTGCTCCTCCACCCACCACTGGCAGTGCATCATTGACACCTGGAACATTGGCCCACATGTGTGATTATGTCTTGCGGATCCTAAAAAGGGACCCCCGCATTGCCAAAATTATGAAGGATGATGACTTCTGGTTGGCCAGCATCCTCGATCCACGCTATAAAGGCAAATTACAGAACATCATGCCACAAGAGAACCTAGAACTAATATTGGCGAACAAACAAGCAACTCTGGTAAATCGTTTATTAGAGGCATTCCTAGCACACAGCAGTGGTGCAGGTTCTACCACGAGGTGTACTGGGCCAAATGGAAGAGGTGATCGTGGTGCACACAGTCGAAGTGGCATTGGAGACAGGGGTTTTATGATCATGTTGTGGACTGATTTCTCGAGTACTGCTCACACGACTGAATACTGAATCGATTGCAACAGACAGGAGACAGCAGTTGTCAACTATGGTTCAAAATTACCTCTCCTCCCCTATCGATGTTCTCCCTCACAGTTCATTCCCCTTTGACTACTGGGCCTGTAAACTGGACATCTGGCATGAATTGGCACAATATGCCTAACAGGAGCTCGCTTGCCCTGCTGGCAGTGTGCTATCAGAAAGAGTCTTCAGTGCTGCTGGATCAATCCTGACAGAAAGAAGGACCCAGCTGTCGACCTAAAATGTTGGTGATCTCACCTTCATTAAAATGAACCATGCATGGGTTTTTTTCCCACCTTCCCCTGATAACACATAGGTTGCCAGCAAAATGGCTCACTTTGTCCTCCTCTTCCTCCGACTACTCCAATTCCTCCATTTGCAGCTGCTGAACGTCCAGCCTGCACCTCAACATATGCCAGTTTTTCCACCTCCCTAACTGGGCTGTCTCCCCCCAGGGCCGGCATCAGCACCTGGCGCACACGGGCAAGTGGCGGTGCCCTGAGTTTTTCTGACGGTGGGGGGGCCCACTCGCTGTCAGAAACACCGGCGTACTATGAGGGGCCCTGTGCCAGTGCCATCGCCCTCGAGTGGGCCCCCCTTCTTGCTCATGGCTCCAGTACTTGCAATACTTACCTCTCACTGCTCCACCGCTTTGACGCCTTCCGCGTTTCCTGACAGTTACATCCAGGTCAGAGAGCACGATGACGTCACATCTGTACGCCCTCTGCTTGAACAGTCCAAGTGCAGAGAGCTGGAAGATGGTGACACTGAGGAGTCTAGAGCAGTGCCCAGTGAGGAGAGGTATTTCATTTTTTTAATGTTTTGAGCAATATATGGGGAGCATTATGCACTGGAAAATTATATATGGGGCCCAGCATAAACTTGAGCATCATAGATAGGGCCCATTATACACTGGAGCATTATAAATGGGGCCCATTGTATATGAAGCATTATATAGGCCCATCATACACTGGACCATTATAAATGGAGCCCATTATATATGGAGCATTATACACTGCATAATTATTAAGCAAGTTGTATTTGAGAGGATTATTTTTATTATTGAACAACAACTATGTTCTCAATCAGTCCAAAAGATTCATAAATATCAAAGCTTTTTTTTTTATTTGGCTATCTTAGGAGGATATCTGTTTGTGCAGGTAACTATTACTGTGCATAATTATTTGGCAACTAAAGAAAAACCAAATATATACCCATCTCACTTGTTTATTTTCAGCAGTTAAAGCAATATAACAACACAAAATTTAGAAATAAACATTTCTGACATTCAAAACACCCCCAAAAAAATCAGAGACCAACATAGCCACCTTTCTTTACGATGACACTCAAAAGCCTTCCATCTATAGATTCTGTCAGTTGCTTGATCTGTTTACGATCAACATTGCGTGCAGCAGCCACCTCAGCCTCCCAGACACTGTTCCGAGAGGTGTAATGTTTTCACTCCCTGTAGATCTCACATTTTATGAGGGACCACAGGTTCTTTATGGGGTTCAGATCAGGTGAACAAGGGGGCCATGTCATTATTTTTTCTTCTTTTAGACCTTTACTGGGCAGCCACGCTGTGGAATATTTGGATGCATGTGATGGAGCATTTTCCTGCATGAAAATCATGTTTTTCTTGAACGATACCGACTTCGTCCTGTACCACTGCTTGAAGAAGGTGTCTTCCAGAAACTGGCAGTAGGTCTGGCGTTGAGCTTCACTCCATCCTCAACCCGAAAAGGTCCCACAAATTCATCTTTGATGATATCAGCTCATACCAGTGCCCCACCTCCACCTTGCTGGCGTCTGAGTTGGAGTGGAGCTCTCTGCCCTTTACGGATCCAGCCTCGCGCCCATCCATCTGGCCCATCAAGAGTCACTCTCATTTCATCAGTCCATAAAACCTTAGAAAAATCAGTCCTAATATATTTCTTGGCCCAGTCTTGACATTTTATCTTATGTTTCTTGTTCAAAGGTGGTCTTTTTCAGCCTTCCTTACCTTGGCCATGTCCCTGAGTATGGCACACCTTGTGCTTTTTGATACTCCAGTAACTTTGCAGCTCTGAAATATGGCAAAACTGGTGGCAAATGGCATCTTGGCAGCTTCATGCTTGATTTTCCTCAATTCATGGGCAGTTATTTTGAGCCTTTTTAACCCTTAACGACCAAGCCATTTTGTAGGTTAATGACCAGGCCAATTTTTACATTTCTGACCACTGTCTATTTATGTGCTTATAACTCTGGAACGCTTCAACGGATCTTGGCGATTCTGAGAATGTTTTCTCGTGACTAGTGTTGAGCGATACTGCTCGATATCTAAAAATATCGAATCGGAATGGTATCGCCGATATCACTAAATATCGTCGATATCCGATTCCGATACCGGAAGTCCCATGTAAGTCTATGGGAACAAAATATTGCAACTAAAAAAACACTTTCTTTCGTTATAAACACAAAATATACACACATAGAATACATATATATATATATATATATATATACATGTCATTGTGACATATATATATACATATATTTATAGTTTATACACTTCTACATAGTAAAATAGACTCTGATTCAATTGCCGGGTAAAGCCGTGACATACCCCATAGAAGTCAATGGGCTCGGTGCCGAGTACCCCCAAAACCTCTGGCTCTGTGCGACTCAACTTGGGCGTCACGAACAGGATTCTGTAGCTCGCTATAAGCGAGTCCTGTGTGCCTGAATTGAACTGGTTTTGTGCTTGAGAATTGCTAAAATCATCAGAGAATGTATTTGCCATTTTTCAGCCATATCTGCGTCATGACGAGGCACTGGTGAAGAAGAAGGGCGTGCTCTTCGTGGGTGTACAGTCACTCAGTGGCGCGAAAACGATGGCCGACCACTCTAAATGGTACTGCAATGTAAGATCATGCCCCACAGCTCTTGAGTTCCGCCTCCTCATCCTCCTCAGTGTGCGGAAACTAACACGAAGGTCCCGCCTCACTACTACAAAAGAGGGGCCCTCTCCAGATTCTAATGACACATGTGACTTGGCAGAGATGGCTAATGCACACGAGCAGAAGTGTGAAGGGATGGAGCAGTCAGAGCTCTCCCCCCACGGAAGCGACCCGATCACCATGGAACCACCGTTGGGCACCCGGCCTGGAAACCCTCCTACGCTGCAAGAAGCGGAGGATACCCTAAGAGGCCTGGCCCGGCACCGGGAGGAGGTCGCCAGGATGGAAGCCAGCTGGCGTGCCCTAAAACTAAACTTGGAGCGGCGCCAATCCCTCTTACCTGAAGTGTCTGTACCGGTGGGTGAGGCACCCGTTCTAGTAGAGGAGTCCATGCGGGCATCCCAGCCCTTGCAATGTGATCCGGTTGACGTTGTCGCAGTGGAGGCACCCGTTCCTGCAAAAAACGCTGCACCGGCAGCACCCCAGATCCCGCTGTCTGCCCCCGTCGCTGAGACAGAAGAAGCGACACCCGTCCTCATGGAGGAGGCCGCGCAGGCACCAGAGGTCTACCTGTCTGTACCGGAGCCCCGACTGTCATCTGTTCAAGAGCCGGCTGCTTCCTCCGCAGGTGAGCGTCGCCAGGACTGTCGGGCACCAGGAGAGCTGCCGCAAACCGGACATCGTAAGCTGCAGTTTGATGGTGGAGACATGGAGATGCTGGTGGAGGAGAATTACAACCGGCGTCAGGAGGAAGAGTGGAGACGTCGGGAGAGAGAAGCCGAGCGACAAAGGGAGCAGAGCGAATCCCAGAAGCTTCGCCAACGTCACATCGAAAAGGACCGGGCAGATAAGGACCGGATGAGAAAAGATAAAAGTACGGTGAGGGAGCCGCGGCGTAAGGGTGCAGTACGGAGCTTTAAATTGAAAGCTGGTTGGGGCTTCATCCAGGAGCCTGGACTTTATTTAGAAGTGTTTGTGACCCGGCGGGACGTGGAGACTCACCTCCCAGAAGGACACCCGGGGAGGGACCTGTTGCCAGGAGACTTGGTAACTTACACCCGACACTGGGGTTACAATGGATGGTATGCCCTAAATGTCACCAGGTGCGACCCCTGGTCCCAAGAGTGTCAGGAACCTGTGAGACCCTCGGAGCCTTCAGCCTCCCACATCCAGGCCTCTGCACAAGTGCCCACCCCACGCCGTAAATCTCCCCAGCCTCCCTCAGTGGTCTCCTCAGCAGCCCCAGCTATGGACATGATAATGATAGCTGGCCCGTACACGGCGCCTGTTAGGCCCCCTGGGGTTCGTACAGTCCGGGACATAGGGTTCCAGACCCGGAGGGAGACGAAAGAGGTGGCCACACAGACACAGATAGCGGGTCACGACTTGACTGTACAGGCCACACGACGTCATCAGGTCCTGGTGGTCCTTGGTGTCTCGGATGTTTGGCAAGCATCAGAAGAGTACCAGGTGGTTCCTGGAACACTGCTGCCAAAGAATTATAAATAACCCGGACAGGGTCCCTGTATGTAAATAGTTAAATTGTTGATGTACCCGGACGGGTGAATGTTCATAAAAAAGTTTTTTAATTTAATAAAAAAAACAACACAGTTTTCATTACTTTTATTACAGTCTCATCCTGCGACGCCATCGATCTCATGTAAAAAAATGAAAAAAAAAACAGCAGTATACCACCTGTCCGACGCAGTCCATAGTAACGAGTGTCCCACGACGATCCAGCTCTGCTACATCAGAATGACATCAGAGGCAGGCAGGCAGGCAGAGCCTGTCATCCCGGCGCAGCACAGCTGATTACCTGCTTCCCCGGCGGTGACGTCATCGGACTGGTTTACGGCCGGGATTACCCTGCAGTCACTGCAGTTATCGCGAAAAACTGCATGTGACCGCCAGGGAGAAGATAATGGCGGCCATCAAGCAGTCCAGGACGTGACCGCCGGAGATCTTCTGCCAGGTAAGTGCCGCTGACTCCTGACAGACCCGACCGACGGACACTCACAGTGACAGTGACAAATCAGATTCCGGTATCCGATATGACGAAAATATTGGTACTCGGAATCGAAAGCCCGATACAGTTAATATCGGCCGATACCCGATATTTGCAGTATCGTATCGCTCAACACTACTCGTGACATATTGTACTTCATGATAGTGGTAAAATTTTTTCGATATAACTTGCGTTTATTTATGAAAAAAGCGGAAATATGGCAAAAATTTAGAAAATTTTGCAATTTTCAAACTTTTAATTTTTATGCCATTAAATCAGAGAGATATGTCACAAATAGTGTTGAGCGATACGATACCGCAAGTATCGGGTATTGGCCGATATTAGCTCTATCGGCCTTTCGATACTTAGTTCCGATATTTTCGTCTTATCGGATACCGGAATCGGGATTGTCATTGTCACTGTCAGTGTCCGTCGGTCGGGTCTGTCAGGAGTCAGCGGCACTTACCTGGCAGAAGATCTCTGGCGGTCACGGGCTGGACTGCTTCATGGCCGCCATCATCTTTCCCCGGCGGTCACATGCAGTTTCTCGCGATAACTGCAGTGACTGCTGGGTAATCCCGGCCGTAAAGCAGTCAGTCCGATGACGTCACCGCCGGGGAAGCAGGTAATCAGCTGTGTTGCGTCGCGATGACAGGCTCTGCCTGTCATTGCGATGTAGCAGAGCTGGATTGTCGTGGGACAGTCGTTACTATGGACTGCGTCGGACAGGTGGTATACTGTTGGTTTGTTTTTTTTCTTTTTTTACAGGAGATCGATGGCGTCGCAGGAATGAGAGTATAATAAAATTAATGAAAACTGTGTTGTCTCTTTTATTTCATTAAAAGACTTTTTTCTTGCTTTGTCTTTTTTTTATACATTTAATAACTTTGGGATTAATAATGGATCGGTGTCTTATTGACACCTCTCCATTATTAACCGGGCTTATTGTCACCGTGCAATCAACGGTGACATTAACCCCTTATTACCCCACTTGCCACCGCTACAGGGCAGTGGGAAGAGCCGGGTAAAGTGCCACAATTGGCACATCTTTTGATGCGCCAAATGTGGGGCTGCTGTAGCCTGGTATTATCAGGCTGTTGAGGGCCAAAATCCATGGGCCTTGACAGTCTTTTAATACCAGGCCGCAGCAGTCTGCATTTTACTTGGCTGGTTAACAAAAATAGGGGGACCCCTACGCCGTTTTATTTTCGAGGGGATCCCCTATTTTTGTTAACCAGCCAAGCTAAGCAGACTGCTGTGGCCTGGTATTATCAGGCTTGCAAGGTCCATGGATATTGGATCCTTACCAGCCTGAAAAACCAGGCCTCAGCGGTCTGCTTTATCTGGCTGGTTAACAAAAATAGGGGGACCCCACGCCAATTTTTTTCGAGGGGATCCCCTATTTTTGTTAATCAGCCAAGATATGCAGACTGCTGTGGCCTGGTATTATCAGGCTGGCAAGGTCCATGGATCTTGGCTCCTTAACAGCCTGAAAATCCAGGCCTCAGCGGTCTGCTTCATCTGGCTGGTTAACAAAAATAGGGGGGACCCCACGCCAATTTTTTATTCGAAGGGAACCCCTATTTTTGTTAATCAGTTCCCTCTGACGTCACTGATTGTGTCCCTGGCTGACCTGAAGTGAAAGTGGAAAGCAATCAATTAAGCTTTCCACTTCCTCTCCTGTCAGCCAGGAGAGGAACTCATTCATTTAGGGGTTTACTGTGAGGCTGCAGCATTAGCTGCGGTCCCTGCAGTAAACATTAACCCTTTCTGAAGGATTACACCGTGGGACCTGACTGTGCATGGGATAGGTAAGAATAATTTTGCTTTTTTATTTTATTTTTATTACAGGAAATGGTTTTTGCAGTCAAATAAAAGATGGTAAAAAACATGTGTCTTTATTTCATTAAAATGATTTTTAATTAAAGTGTGTGTGTTTTATCTTTATTTCATGCAATAGGATTAATAATTGATAGTTGTCTAATTGACAGCTCTCAATTATTAACCTGGCTTAAGGTCACCTTTCAATTGCAATGTGGCTTTAACCCCATATTAACCCATTCGCCACCGCTACAGGGCAATGGGAATAGACGGGCAAAGTGCCAGAAAGGGCGAATCTAATTATAGATTTGTCTTTTCTGGGGTGTCTGGGGGCAGATGTTAGTAGCCAGGGGGGCCAAAAATAATGGTCCCTCTCTGGGCTATTATTATCTGCCCCCATTCGCTGGCTTTGTCTGTCTGGTTGCGAAAATAGGGCGGGAGCCCACGCATTTTTTTTAAACAATTTTACACCTCATAATATATATATATACATGTCATTGAATTTGTGACACATATATATATATTTATATTTATAGTTCATACCTTCTACATGGTATAATAGCCGCTAATTCAATTGACGGCTTTTGTGAAAATGCAGAACCCGACATAAAATGACACTTGGTGTACATAGGGTTAACCATGTCTTTTCATGTCCTTTGCTATCTGATTTGCACAAACAATTACATCAGTCTATGTGTGCAAAATTTCACACCTGTAGGGGTTAATTAAAGGTGTAAATTCGTAGCAAAAAAGTCAGTTTTTTTTACGAATTTACACCTTTAATTAACCCCTACAGGTGTGAAATTTTGCACACATAGACTGATGTAATTGTTTGTGCAAATCAGATTGCAAACGACATGAAAAGACATGGTTAACCCTATGTACACCAAGTGTCATTTCATGTCGGGTGCTTCTGTCTTTTCACAGAAGCAGGCTTTACCCGGCAATTGAATCAGAGGATATTTTACTATGTAGAAGTGTATAAACTATACATATATGTATATATATATATATATATGTCACAATGACATATATATATATATTATATATATATATATATAATATATATATATATGTATTCTATGTGTGTATATTTAGTGTTTACAAGGAAATAAAGGTTTTTTTTAGTTGCGATATTTTGTTCCCATAGACTTACATGGGACTTCCGGTATCGGAATCGGATATTTAGTGATATCGGCGATACCATTCCGATCCGATATTTTTAGATATCGAGCAGTATCGCTCAACACTAGTCACAAAAAATAGTTAATAAATAACATTTCCTACATGTCTACTTTACATCAGCACAATTTTGGAACCAAAATTTTTTTTTGTTAGGAAGTTATAAGTGTTAAAAGTTGACCAGCAATTTCTCATTTTTCCAACAAAATTTACAAAACCATTTTTTTAGGGACCACCTCACATTTGAAGTGAATTTGAGGGGTCAATATGACAGAAAATACCCAAAAGTGACACCATTCTAAAAACTGCACCCCTCAACGTGTTCAAAGCCATATTCAAGATGTTTATTAACCCTTTAGGTACTTCACAAGAATTGAAGCAAAGTGGAAGGAAAAAATGAACATTTAACTTTTTTTCCCAAAATTTTTCTTTCAACACAATTTTTTAAATTTTGTCAAGGGTATCAGGAGAAAATGAGCCACCATATTTGTTGTACAATTTCTCCTGAATACACCGATACCCCATGTGTGGGGGAAAACCAATCTTTAGGCGCACGGCAGTGCTCAGAATGGAAGGAGCATCATTTGAGATTTTGAATGTCAAATTGGCTGGAATCGAGAGCGGTAAAATTAAAAAATCGAGAGCCGTAAAATTAAAAAATCATATTTTTTTCACAAAAATGATCTTTTCATCCCAATTTTTATTTTACAAAGAATAAAAGGACCCCAAAAGTTATTGTGCAATTTGTCCTGAGTACGCTGATACCCCATATGTGGGGGTAAACCACTATTTGGGCGCATGGCAGAGCTCGGAAGGGAAGCAGCGCCATTTGACTTTTTTGGCTGAAATTGAGATTGGACGCCATGTCGCATTTGGAGAGTCCCTGTGTGCCTAAACAGTGGAAACCCCGCACAAGTGACCCCATTTTGGAAACTAGACCCCCCCAAGGAACTTATCTAGATGTGTGGTGAGAGCGTTGAACCCCCAAGGGCTTCACAGAAGGTTATAACGTAGAGCCATAAAATTAAAAAATCATATCTTTTCCACAAAAATGATCTTTCCACCCCCAATTTTTATTTTCTAAAGGGTAACAGGACCCCAAAAGTTATTGTGCAATTTGTCCTGAGTACGCTAATACCCCATATGTGGGGGTAAACCACTATTTTGATGCATGGCAGAGCTCGGAAGGGAAGGAGCGCCTTTTTCAAATGCAGACTTTGATGGAATGGTCTGCGGGTGTCATGTCACGTTTGGAGAGCCCCTGATGTGCCTAAACAGTAGAATCCCCCCACAAGTGACCCATTTTGGAAACTAGACCCTCCAAGGAACTTATCTAGATGTGTGGTCAGCACTTTGAACCCCCAAGTGCTTCACAGAAGTTTATAACGTAGAGCCGTGAAAATAAAAAAATCATATTTTTTTCCACAAAAATGACCTTTTTGCCCCCAAATTTTTATTTTTATAAGGTTAACAGGAGAAATAGGACCCCAAAAGTTGATGTGCAATTTGTCCTGAGTACGCTGATATCCCATATGTGGGGGGGAACCACTGTGATCGCCTTACTGCGATATTTGGGAGGCAGAATGAACAAATCCACAAAAGGTGAAGAATTGGTTTTATTTTTTACGCCGTTCCTCGTGTGGTATTAGTGTTTAGGCGACTTTATTCTTCTGGTCAGTGCGATTACATCGATACCAGATATAATTCCTTTTTTCATGTTTAGCTTCTGTCACACACTAAAAGACGCTTTTTTTTGGAAGAATTTTTTGTAAGAAATTTTTGCATCGCCGTATTTTGAGAGCTATAATTTTTCCATATTTCGGCCAACAGAGTTATCTGTGGGCTTATTTTTTGCGGGACGAGCTGACGTTTTTATTAGTACCATATTCGGGCACATAACGTTTTTTGATCGCTTCCTATTCCGATTTTTGTGGAAGCAGAATGAACAAAAACCAGCAATTCAGGAATTGTTGTTTTTTTTTTCCTCCGTTCCGCGTGTTGTAAAATTGATAAAGCACTTTATTCTTCGGGTCACTACGATTACAGCGATACCTCATTTATTTATTTTTTTATGTTTTGGCGTTTTTTACGCAATAAAATTTTTTATAGAAAAATAATTATTTTTGCATCAGTTTATTCCGCGAGCTATAACTTTTTTATTTTTTAGCTGATGATGCTGTATAGCGGCTTGTTTTTTGCGGGACAAGATGACGTTTTCAGACGTACCATGATTATTTATATCCCACTTTTTGATCGCGTGTTATTGCACTTTTTCCAAGCGGTATGATGATACCGCTTGGAAAAAGTATAATTTACTACTTTTTTGTGTTTTTTTTACGGCTTTCACTGAAGGGGTTAACTAGGGTTACGCTTTTATAGATGGGATTTTTACAGACGCGGTGATACCAAACATGTGTATTTTTTTGTTTTTTTTATTACATAAAAATTTGTATTTTTTATGGGAATTTTTTAAATTTATTTTTTAATATTTTTTTTACAATTTTTTTTAAAAAGTGCTTTTTTTACCTTGTCCCTTTATGGGACTTTCACTTTTTTACTTTTGATTGCAGTTACAATTGTCGTTGCTGTTATCTTGTTAACCCATTCCTCCTCTGAATGTGGTACCAGAGAGAATAAGACACAGACCAAAGTGTGCGTCAATAGACTCTACTCTTTATTGCTAATGAAGGGGCTTATATACACCCCTGAAGCAGGAAGCAAAATTACCATATATGGCAGTTAATACAACTTATCATTAAAGCATGTAACATACTGTTTTCTAACCAAACTTTTCATCTTTGCCTTTAGCCCCTGATTTTCGGCTCCTAGCACAGAGTATCTCTTTAGCTCAGGGGAGTATTATCAAGGAAGGAACATTCTTTTCTTATCTCCCCTTCTGCTATGCCTCAGCTTCCCAAGGCCTTGAGAAGAAATGCTGAATTAACTCTAACACAATGCATTGTAATGCTCCAGCATTGCAATGCATTGTACAAATAGTGAAAGCTGCTGTGAGCATGGTCACATCGGCTTTCCGTAGCTAGATGACTCGGAGGTTGTCATGACAACCCCGGGTCATCAAGGCAGAGATAGGGCCCTGCAAATACATTGCGGGGCACCGATCTGAGTCAGAGGGAGCTCCCGACCCTCTGCCTCTCCCCCTGAGCGTTGCGATCGCAGCAGTCATGGGGTTAACAGCCAGGGGCGCTGCTCCTGGCTGTCAGTGCAGGAATCTCGGTCACTGCAGCGCTGAGCTCCTGCACTGATCGGGCAGAAGAGGCTGAAATTTCAGCCTCTTCTGCCTGATCGCTGCTGTGTTTGGTCAGTCACATTGACTGACCAATCACAGCGCTGTGGGTGCGGGGACCGACGGCAAAGGTCCCCGCACCGCTTGCCGTGCCTGTCAGCTGTCATAGACAGCTGTCGACACTGAACTACCACTGCGTGTTTACACGCAGTGGTAGTACAAAGGCATGACGTGCACAGTCCGTAAAGGTGCCAAAACTGACACCTTGCCATGATGGACTGTGCACGTCAGTGGACATTAAGGGGTTAATCAACACGCTTCTTGCGACCCTGTTGGCTATTTGTTGTGAAACGCTTGATTGTTCAGTGATCACGCTTTAAAAGTTTGGCAATTTCAAGACTGCTGTGTCCCTTTTCAAGACATCTCACAATTTTGACTTTTCAGAGTCCGTCAAATCTCTCTTCTGACCCATTTTGCCAAAGGAAAGGAAGTTGCCTAATAATTAAGCACACTGAAGCATTATAAAAGGGGCCCATCATACACTGGAGCATCATATACGGGACCCATTGTACACTGGAGCATCATATAGGGCCCATTATATATGGAGCATTATATAGGCCCATCATACTGTAAGGTTCTGTGTACATGTTCCTGAAACTCAGTTTTTCCGTCAGCCATTTTACTTTCTGTCTTGCTGCAGCTGTCTTGCCCTCAGTCAATATGGAGTTTCCAGCTTGCATGTTCCCGCCCTGATTCTCTCCCTCTTGCTTCTTAAGCAGCCACAGCTGAGCAATCAGTGCTTCAGAATCAAGCCTGCAGTGAACCTGTGACCTGACTCCTGGAAGCCTTGGACCTTGTACTCCAGTTATTTCCTATTGTGGAACTTTGGAACACTCGTGGACTTTGGAACCTTGCTATTTGATAAATCCACGTTTGCATGGACTTATGGTAACAGAGAAGAGATCCTGAACCTGTTGTGAGAGTGATTGCTGAGCTTAAGTTACTCTGGCCTGCTGTGTCTCCTGCTTTTGTATCTGCAAACTGTGTGACTATTATTGCCACTTGTATGAAGTAATACAAGACCTTCTATATCAAACCTGTGACTCCTGTGTTTTCATCGCACCCAAGCACAAGACACTATATGAACTGTACTCCTTACATTACAAGATTCTGAAGCCAAACGTTAGTGTCTGCTGGGTCTGGAAAGGCTGTGTCTGCTGTAACTGTGGATATCAGATGTCCGGTTGTACTTTCTGTGATGACAGTGGTTGTGACTTATCACAACCATTCCAGGTGAGCAATTCCCTTAAGTTTTTTTTCTGCAGTGTTACCACAGGTAAACACTATTGTTTTTTTTTTTTTCTTTCCTCTTTTGTGTCTGCTGTAACTGTGGATATCAGATGTCCGGTTGAACTTTCTGTGATGATAGTGGTTGTGACTTCTCACAACTAGAGTTGAGCGATACTTTCCGATATCCAAAAGTATCGGAATCGGAATGGTATCGCCGATAACATTAAAATATCGGCGATACCCGATACCGATACCGGAAGTCCCATGTAAGTCTATGGGAACAAAATATCGAAATTAAAAAAAAACCATTCTTGCCTTGTTGGTTAATTGTACATGAAGGAAAACAAGAAAGAGTAATGTAGAATGTATTGGGGAAGGTTGAGGAGACATTAAAGGCATAGATGTTTAACCCAATCAAATGGAATAGCATAAATATTTTTATTTTTAAAGATGTTCGGATTGACGAAGAAATTGACAATGTTGTTAACGTTTTTTCTATTTTGGCAAATATGTATATTACACAACTTCCATGCTCTTCATCTTCACCTTTTTAACTTTTCACACACTTTCTCCTTCATAATCTTCTGCAGCATCATCTTTTTCATCAAATTATTCTTCATCTTCACCTTCTTTATCTTCTTCTTAAACTTCTTGCTTTTCATCTTTGTTAACATTACTCATATTCTTCTTATTAAACTATTATTCTTATTCATATTCTGCTTCATCTTCTTCATCATATTCTTATTTGTGACTGAGAATCCTGTACTTGTAATCTGTCAAAGTATGAATTTTTCATCCTTCCGTTCTTGCTGTCACAAAAGATTTAAATTACAACAGTATTTGTCCGTGTTCAGTTTAGCCTGCAGCAGCAGGCATTTTCCAGGGGCACCACGAGGAGGAACGGACTCACCCCCA
Organism: Oophaga sylvatica; assembly: GCA_033576555.1. NCBI lineage: Eukaryota > Metazoa > Chordata > Amphibia > Anura > Dendrobatidae > Oophaga > Oophaga sylvatica. Next base: position 26,769 of record JARQOD010004330.1, on the reverse strand, counting down.
TACACTGCTTAGTCTTCTTCTGCTTAGAATTTAGAGCATATATTTTGCTCTTCATTTTGGTCTTATACTTCATGTTCTTCTGCTTTTAGATCTTCTGCTTATTGTTCTTGTGTCTCTTGTTCCGTATCTTGTATTTGTAGCACAATCTTGTACCAGCTGATGTTACTGGGACACGGTTACTAAGCAGGAGGTACCTGTGCTCCAAAGCACTACCAAGGACCAGCAGACGTTGCTGGAACTCGGATACCGAGATGGAGGCACCTAGGCCAAAGGCACTGTGGAGAACCAGCTGACGGTACTGGAACCCGGAGGGGCAGCAGAAGGAAAAGAGCCAATGGCACAACCGAGGACCAGCTGACGTTACTGGGACACGGTTACTAAGCAGGAGGTACCTGTGCTCCAAAGCACTACCAAGGACCAGCAGACGTTGCTGGAACTCGGATACCGAGATGGAGGCACCTAGGCCAAAGGCACTGCGGAGAACCAGCTGACGGTACTGGAACCCGGAGGGGCAGCAGAAGGAAAAGAGCCAATGGCACAACCGAGGACCAGCTGACGTTACTGAACCCCAGTAACACAGGAGCAAGTGTTGACTGTGCTAACAGCACTTCCGAGCAACAACTGGCGGTGTTGGAGCCCAGGGTCAAGGAGGATGTTTAAATACTAGATCAAGTAATTTCCTTGTTACCTGTCAATTTTAAATGTCTATACTTCAAACAAGAGAAAGATAACCTTTACTACCATAAGATGATGATTTCATTTAAACTAATATCTAGATAAATAAAGAATTGACAAACATAAACACATACATTAACATGTTGAACAGCAATGCAAACCACAAAATAAATTAGTTAAGGAATCTGCTATACGGTTGTACATAAAAGCATACAAGTACATATCTGAATCCATTAATGATGGATAAGTAACAGTATGTACACCATTTTTATTGTATAGACAATGAATGTCTGACTTCAAAACATCATCAGCATTACAAGTTATCTGTGATATTACTAAAATGTTCCATTTGCTGAATAATGTCACTAAATATTTTATACAAAATTATACAATTTCCATCATGTAATACTCATAATATGTGGCAATAATCATTTTTATTAACAAACATAACCTTTAAAAAGTTCATAGTGCATAGTGAAAATTGCTATTTATGGCTGACTGTCGACTTGGAAGCATGACAACAGATAGATAAGGTATATATAGATGAGACTGCATAGCCACAGATGGTGAATGGCGATGTAATACTGTACCTCAATAAAGTGTGCGTCACTACTACATAATTTTTTTTATATAGCTTTATAAACAGGGTACATGGATGTATGCTTGTGCCTTTGTTTTGACGCACAGACTACCTTCCTGCTGAGACGCATTGGGTAGTGAACAGTTGTGTGCAGTGTTCACTGCAGTCTCTGCGGAATAACCACACTTAGACCTTATAACTTTTCAGACTTTCTTTATCAATCTACCAAGATGAAGAAGGCAGGGAGTAAGGCACGTGGTCGTGGAGTTTCTTCAGGGAGAGGACGTGGGGATTCTGTGGCTGCTGCGGCCCCCAGTGACACAGCATCCACCAGTTTTCCCCGTGAGCGTTCCTTTATGCGCACTTTTGTAGGAGCTCGGAGTACCCCCTGCTGCGGGAAGAACAAATTGAAGCCGTTGTTGTTTGGATGTCAGCCAATGCATCGACTTCAATTGCTTCCACCTCCTCTCAGGACCACAGCACTGTTGGGCAACCATCTGTCTCTTCACCGCCTGGCAAATTGCCCAGGCAGTCAGAGAGTTCTGTACAGGAGCCAGCTGAGTGTCTGCTTCTGTTCTCAGAATCTATTGGCTTGCAAACAGGGGCCCAGCCAAGCAGCATTCTGTAATGTGAAGAGGGAGTATGCAGTGATGCGCAACAGCTGTGTCTCTCTGAATCTGAAGAGGCGGGTGAGACAGTGCCGATGGTCAGCACACCGCAGAACGCATCTGATGATGATGAGACCCAGGTGCCAGTTTCTGTTGAGCATGGTGCTGGCCAGACCACCCAACAGCAGGTGTTGGAAGAGGGTAGTGGAGATGATGAGGTCCAAGACCCAACATGGCATGAGGAACAGGAAGGTGGTGGGAGCAGCTCAGAGGAATAATAATAATATTTATTTATATAGCGCCATCATATTCCGCAGCGCTTTACAGTTTAGCAGTTTCAGAACACAAGTCATAAGTAACAACGTTAACAATACAATAATTTAAGCTAAATAAGTCGCCCCTGCTCGTGACAGCTTACAATGTACAATGAGATGGGGGAGATACAAAGTATAGGTGTTTATATACAATGGTGCATTTACAATGATGTTCCAGCCATCTTAAGGGACTGAGGGATGGAGATAGTGAATGGGCTAGAGACACACACACACTTACACAGAATACATAGAATGACTTTGATTAGTGAATGTGATAGGCCGCTCTGAACAAATGTGTTTTGAGGGAGCGCCTGAAACCATGCAAATTGTGGATAGTCCTAATTTCTTGGGGTACAGCATTCCAGAGGATTGGCGTAGAGCAGGAGAAGTCTTGGAGTCGGGAGTGGGAGGTACGTATTAGTGCAGAGGTTAGTCGAAAGTCGTTTGCAGAGCGCAGCAGTCGGTTAGGCCGATAGATAGAAATGAGGGAGGAGATGTAGGAGGGGTGCTGCACTGTGGATAGCTTTGTGGCTGAGAACCAGTACTTTGGTTGAAAGCTGGGAGAGGCCTAGAGAAATGGTTAGTGATAGAAGGAAGATAGAGGAAGACATTGCCCCAACGGTACAAACAGGAGGGAGAGTTAGGCTGCAGACTCGGTTGCCTGTAGCCTCCAGTTTGGCACCTGTTCGGAGCAGTTGTCTTCCAAAAGTCAAAACGTGCGCTCCCAGGACTTGCACTGCGTGGTCCTTTTTTCACACACTTGCACATGATATTTGCTATGTGAAATGCAAGCTGTGTAATCAAAAATTAAAAATAGCTAAAAGTGTCAGTCACCTCAATACCACAAATATGTGGAAACATGTGCGGACAAAGCACGTAGTTGAGTTACAAAGACACACTGGAGATGTAGGCCAACCTACAGCAGCACCTACATCTTCAGGTTGTGTTGAAGCCTCTTCATCGAGCTCACACACAGCTGGTTCTGCTTCCTCACAGGATCGCCATGGAAGAACCTCGGCCACTGTTGTCCAGAGACAAACTGTTATTCCACACACAGCAGCAAGTTCCCTGTCATCCTCACACTCCCAGGCCACAAAACAGCCATCGGTAGCACAGGCATGGGATAAAAGACGGCCATACTCCGCAAACCATGCACGAGCACAGGCTCTGAATGCTGGCATTGCAAAACTCCTGTCCCTTGAAATGCTGTGATTCAGGCTGGTGGAGACAGACAGTTTCCGTAACTGAATATCATTGTCAGTCCCACAATACAATGTGCCAAGCCGATTTCATTTCAGCAGGCAAGCCGTCCCTGGTCTGCAAAAGCATGTTGAGGGAAAAATTAAACATGCGCTACTAAAAGCCCTCAGTAGCAAGGTCCACCTGACCACCGATGCGTGGACCAGTACCCATTGTTATGATCTGCTACAACCAGTAAGGAAAGAAGGGAATTCTGTCCCTACAATACAACTAAGCTGAATCCCTACGATGTAACGGGGAACCTGATCCTGCGACCAGACCCGCTAAAGTCCTCATCTACTGTGAACGAAGACCTATAGTTGCGAGGGAGTAATCCCTACAAGATCTAGGGACTGGGAGAAAAGGTGGACACCTCCTAACATAAATTGTAGCATGGATAATTAAACAGAAAAATAAATACTTTGTGATCCTAACATCAAGCAAAACTGACAGATTAAGGCACCTAAGCACCCGGCTAGCTTAACAGTAGATAATACAATGAAGTCAAGCAAAGCCAGAAGGGCGGAGCCAGACTAAATAGGGAAAAAAGGTCATGTGACCAGCAAACTGAAACAAAACCTAACAAGAGGGTTCTAACACCCATGGCCAGGGACAATACCTTTCCCTCACTGCCCATTGGGTCAATGTTGTGCAGCCGGGTACTGATCTTGCGAGTGGCGCTGTACGTGTTCTGCCAACTCCAAGGATTGCATGAATCAAGTCTGTACACATTGATTCCTCCTCCTACTCCAGTTCCTCAGAATCATCGCTGCAGGAGCCGTCACGGTCTACCTCCACATGGACCCGTGAACGTTTACCTGTTGCGACCGATATGAGCACAGCCGTGTCCAAATGTCAACAGGCCGTCCTGAAATTAATTTCCATGGGGAATCTTAGCCACACAGCGCAGGAGCTCTGTAATGCCATAAAGCAGGAGAGCAACGTGTGGTTTTTGGAAGAGAATCTACAGGCAGGCTTGGTAGTGTGTGACAATGGCCGAAATCTGGTGTCAGCTCTGGGCCTTGGCAACCTCACTCACATACCATGTCTGTCATATGTGCTCAACTTGGTCGTGCAGAGTTTTTTGAGGGACTATCCGGATCTTGATGCACTGCTGCACAAGGTCCGCCTAGAGTGCGCTCACTTGCGACGTTCCAGCATGGCCAGATCGCTGATTGCAGCTCTGCAACGCAGATTTCACCTTCATGAACATCGCATCATATGTGACGTACCCACCAGGTGGAATTCCTCGTTACATATGTTGGAGCGGTTGTGTGAGCAGCAGCCAACAGTAATGGAGTATCAGCTGCATCAGGCGCAGTCAACTCGCAATTTGCGCCGTTCACACTTCACCACTACTGAGTGGGCCTCTATAATAAGAATAATAATATTATTTATTTATATAGCGCCATAATATTCCGCAGTGCTTTACAGTTTAACAGTTTCAAAACACAAGTCATAAGTAACAACGTTAACAATACAATAATTAAAGCAAAATCAGCCGCCCCTGCTGGTGAAAGCTTACAATCTACAATGAGGTGGGGGAGATACAAAGTACAGGTGTTTATATACAATGGTGTTTTTACAATGATGGTCCAGCCATTTTAAGGGAGTGAGGGATGCATGGAGATAGTGAATGGGCTACACACACAGAATTACACATAGAATGACTTTGATTAGTGAATGTGATAGGCCACTGTGAACAAATGTGTTTTGAGGGAGCGCCTGAAACCATCCAAATTGCGGATAGTCCTAATTTCTTGGGGTAGAGCATTCCAGAGGATTGGCGCAGCGCGGGAGAAGTCTTGGAGTTGGGAGTGGGAGGTACGGATTAGTGCAGAGGTTAGTCGAAGGTCGTTTGCAGAGTGCAGAAGTCGGTTAGGCCGATAAATATAAATAAGGGAGGAGATGTAGGGGGGTGCTGCGCTGTGGAGAGCTTTGTTGGTGAGAACCAGTAATTAGAATTGGATCCTATAATGAATGGGCAGCCACTGCCAGTGTAATGAGTGGCGAATAACTCTATGAAGGATATCTGCCACGTTTTGCGTGCGTTTGATGAGTCAACGCGGATGGCGAGTGCAGATGATGCACTAGTCAGCCTGACTGTCCCCCTTATCTGCCTGCTTCAAAAAACACTGCAAGCACTAAGGCATGAGGTTTTGGAAGAGGTGGAGGATGAGGAGTCACAAATTCCATCACCTTCTGGACAGTCAGCGCAACGTGGTTCCTCACAAAGGGCTGGAGGACTTTCAAAGTACCATGCTGTATCAACAATTGAACCTCCAGAGTCGCTGTCTATATTTTCATAACCATTACAAACTTTTAATGTATTTACAAAGCACATAATGTACATTTTTTGTCTATCCTTTTGTAATGCTATTGTGTTTCCATAAACTGATGTTACAGAATTATGATACAAAGTTTTTAAATTTTGAGTTTTAAATTTTGTAAATTTATATGTATTTGAAGGACTTTGTGAGGAGGATGAGGAGGAGTCAATGGAGGAGGAAGACATCGCTCCAGAGGGAGGTAGACAATGCTCTAGTCAGTATGTAGACCAAGGGTGGGGTGATGCACAGCAGCAGCAGAGATGACGCCTCTTGCAGGGGACAACGTTTCTTGGCCAGTTGGGAGTCTGCAGCACATGGTTGATTTCATGCTGCAGTGGCTGAGAAACGACCGCCGCATCGAACACATTCACACCACGTCTGATTATTGGGTGTACACCCTCCTAGACCCTCGCTACCGGGACAACTTACAAAGCCTCATCACACCATTGAACCGGGAGCGTAAAATGCGGAAGTACCAAGACACACTGGTGCAATCCATAATGTTCTCCATTCCAGCCGAGAGCGCTGCTGCTACTGCTTTACAAAGCAGCTCTGTGCGTCGAGGCAGTGGAGACAGCTCTGCAACAAGAGGGAGCACAAGCAGCGCCTCTGCACAGGGCAAGAACAGTATGTTCCAAATGTGTCGAAGTTTTGTGGCAGCGCCACCAATGTCTACACCATCCGAGACGGCTCCAGTCAGCAGGAGGCAACATTTCCGTAAGATGGTGACAGACTACATGTCTTGCCCTCTCAGTGTACTCCCAGATGGCTCTTCCCCATTCAAGTTTTGTGTCTCTAAGCTGGATACATGGCCAGAGCTTAGCCAGTATGCATTGGAGGTGCTGCCTTGCCCTGCTGCCAGTGTATTATCGGAGCGCGTCTTTACTGCTGCAGGTGGTGTACTAACAGACCGTTGCATGCGACTATCCTCCGATAATGTAGAACGGCTTACTTTTCTGAAAATGAACTAGGCATGGATCTCGCCTGAATTTGCCTGTCCGGTTTCAGATTAACTAACTGGTTGGCAACGTTTTCCATGTCTCCTGTTATGTTCATCTTTCTACCACCTGAGCTATACTCCCTGGGCTACAACACTGCCAGTTGCTGCTCAGAAGTGTCGTGTCCACAGACCAATACACAAGCTATAGTGATAGTGGGGTTCAGTAACGCCTGCTGTTCCCCTGCTGCGTGTCTGACAAAAATTAATGCTGCTAACTCCAAATTAAAGTTCAAATTAAAGTTCAAACATCTCATACTAGGCCTCCATAACTTTGACAAATCCAACTCACATCATGCCTCAAATGCTGCAATGTTGGAAGTGCATAATGTGGGTTGAACTTTGAAAACAGCTGCAGTGCGAAGGTTATCCTTCTGTGTTCTTGGCTTTTAAATAAAAGCATACAAGTAAATATAATAATACATTGTTGATTAAGGGACATGATGTACACCTGTAATATTGTGCAAACAATGGATGTAGGACTATTCCTCTTCAACATTACTTATATTTGTGTCATTTGAAAAAATACATATTTTAGTTAAAAATTAAAAACCCATGTTCAGTAGCTGTGAAAGGCCCGTTTGTGTACTTCTATATTGTTTGCAACCAATGTATTGTATACGGATGGAAGCACGTCACTGTAATAGATTTGAATTATTTTAAATAGAATAAAGCAGCACCAATTTTTGAAAAATGACAAGGATGAGCCAGTGACAGACACTCAGCAGAGTACACGCAGCGGTGGTTGAAGAAGTAAATGGAGCGTGATCTGCATTTAAAAAAAAAAAAAATACCTCACAGACTGCAGTGAACACTGAAACACAACTATTCACAATCTGTGAAAGGCTACTCCTTTGTCTACTTCTATAGTGTTTGCAACCAATGTATTGTATACGGATGGAAGCGCGTCACACTAATAGATTAATTTATTTTAAATGGAATGTAGCAGAACCAATTGGAGATAAATGAAAAGGATGAGCCACTGAGACACGCTCAGCAGAGTACAAGCAGCAGTGCTTGAACAAGTAACTGGAGCGTGATGTGCACTCAAAAAAAAAAAAACAAAAGACTGCAGTGAACACTGAAACACAACTGTCCACAATCTGTGAAAGGCTACTCCTTTGTCTACTTCTATAGTGTTTGCAACCAATGTATTGTATACGGATGGAAGCGCGTCACACTAATAGATTAGATTTATTTTAAATGGAATGTAGCAGAACCAATTGGAGATAAATGAAAAGGATGAGCCACTGAGACACGCTCAGCAGAGTACAAGCAGCAGTGCTTGAACAAGTAACTGGAGCGTGATGTGCACTCAAAAAAAAAAAACACAGACTGCAGTGAACACTGAAACACAACTGTCCACAATCTGGGAAAGGCTACTCCTTTGTCTACTTCTATAGTGTTTGCAACCAATGTATTGTATACGGATGGAAGCGCGTCACACTAATAGATTAGATTTATTTTAAATGGAATGTAGCAGAACCAATTGGAGATAAATGAAAAGGATGAGCCACTGAGACACGCTCAGCAGAGTACAAGCAGCAGTGCTTGAACAAGTAACTGGAGCGTGATGTGCAATCAAAAAAAAAAAAACACGACTGAAGTGAACACTGAAACACAACTGTCCACAATCTGGGAAAGGCTACTCCTTTGTCTACTTCTATAGTGTTTGCAACCAATGTATTGTATACGGATGGAAGCGCATCACACTATAATTTCTATTGAATGGAGCAGCTAGAATTACACTAAAGAAAAAAAAAAAGAGTCTGTGAGTGACACGTGCAGATGCCTACAGACAGCGTTGGATGCAGAGCAAACTGCAGCGTCACCTGCACTCACACACACCTTGCAGAGCTGTTAAAACAACACTGCAGGCAAAAGGAAGCTTTACACAGCGGTTGGTGATAGCCTGCCTACAGCACAGTACACAATCTCTAACTGTCCCTCAGAGTCAGCAGAGTAGCGTTCTGTCCCTATCTGAATTCACAGCACAGTGACGCTAAAATGGCGACGGCGCCTTTTATAGTGCATTCTGACATCATTTCAGCAGCCAATCACAGCCATGCCATTATTTAAGATGACCGCAGCATTACAGGATGTGCCCACACTTCGTAGGATTCCTCATTGGCTGACTAAAATCACATTGCCTCTCAAAGAATTATGGGAACTTCCGATTCCGGTATACGATATTGAAAAAGTATCGGAATTAAGTAACGGAATTCCGATAACGCGAATATCGGCCGATACCCAATACTTGCGGTATCGGAATGCTCAACTCTACTCACAACCATTCCAGGTGAGCAGTTCCCTTAATTTTTTTTTCTCTCTGCAGTGTTACCACAGGTAAACACTATTGTTTTTTTTTTTCTTCTCCTCTCCTTCCAGTACTCCTGTCTTAAAAGATCTGGAAAATGGAGGCCCGCATAAAGGAACTTTGCGGAGTGACTGATAACATCCTTGCAGATTTGCAGACTATAAAAACCCGTTTTACAAACCTACAGGACCTCACTAACCACAATTTGCAAGTGTTTGGACAGACTGCCCAGGATTTGCGAGCCAGGATTGAGGTTCTAGAGGAGCGAGTCCAGGCTCCTGCCGTAGCCCCGAGTTCTGGGATTCCTAAGTTGCCCCCTTTTCGTTTTGGCGGTGAACGTGAGAAATTCAGGGGATTTATTAATCAATGCAATCTTTTTTTTTCTGCACATGCTTCACAATTTCCCACTGAACGATCTAAAGTGCTTACTATAATTATGTTGCTTACCAACAAGGCTTTGATGTGGGCAAACCCTCTGATTGAGACTGAGGATGAATGTTTGGATCATCTTGATGCTTTCATTTCAGCCATGGGGCAGGTGTTTGATGACCCCAATCGAGGTGCAACAGCTGAAGCAGCCATGTTAGCTTTGCGCCAAGGTAAGCACTCGGTAGCTGAATATGCCTTGGATTTCAGGAGATGGGCCCTTGATACCACCTGGGACAGTTCCGCCAAAAAATCTATTTTTCGAAAGGGGTTATCTCCACTGATTAAGGATGAACTTGCTCTGCCGACCCTCCCACTGCGTTAGGTGACTTTATTAACTACTGCATCCGTATTGATACTCGTCTGACTGAACGCAGGCAAGAGAGATGGTTCGAAAGCAATCTCACTAACCTTTTCCTACCTTCCTCTCCAGCTAAGGAACCTTTGAGTAGGATCACACGGGAACCTGAACCCATGCAGGTAGACTCTTTACAACGACGGGTTAGTGATGCACGCAAGGAACATCGTTTTAAGGAGAATCTATGTTTCTATTGTGGTAAGTCAGGGCACTTCATTATAAACTGCCCCAGCCGTTCTCCTAAGACTACTGCAGCACTCATTCACTGTGAGTGTTGCGAGAGGGGATCTGTTAGGTCCGAGCCTCAGGCTCCAGAGAGATCTGCAGCAACAGATCTTGATTTCTCGGACTTAAACTCCGTTACTTCTGAGGACGTTGACTGTGTAAACGCTGCAATTTTTCAAGTTTCCTCAGCGGTGTCCCAGCTGAGTTGTAAGAAAAACAATTCTCATTGCTTTCTTTCCATCAAACTCTGGGTTGACTCAGCTTGGGTGTCTAGCTCTGCTATGATCGATTCAGGGGCAAGTGGAAATTTTATGGATGTCTCCTTTGCTCTGAAACAGGGGATACGTTCAGTGAAGAAGGCTACTCCAGTACAGATGGAAACTGTGGATGGCTCCCTGCTGACCTCTGGACCAGTGGATCAGGAAACAGAGCCTTTGAGGGTTCTTATGGGTAAAGATCATCAAGAGAAACTGTCCTTTATGCTTATCTATTCTCCTCACTTTCCCATTATTCTAGGGCTACCATGGCTGCAGGCTCAGAATCCTACCATTAACTGGGAGACCAAGGAATTACACTTTCCAGAGAAACAGATGAGTCCAAAAGTTTCAGCTTGCTCTGTTCCTAAAGGAACCATGTCAGTCCCTGAACTACCAGCTGTATACCAGGACTATGTGGATTTATGTGACAAGAAGAACACTGACCAGCTTCCCCTCACCGTCCATATGATTGTCCAATTGAATTATTGCCTGGAGCAGAGATACCTTTTGGTAAGATCTACCCCCTGGTGGGGCCCGAGCTAAAGGCTTTAAAGGATTACATAGACGAAAATCTAGCCAAGGGCTTCATACGCCCCTCTTCATCTCCTGCAGGTGCACCCATCTTCTTTGTAAAGAAGAAAGATGGATCTCTGAGACCCTGCGTAGACTATAGGGAACTCAATAAGGTTACTATTAGAAACCGTTATCCATTGCCTTTAATCCCTGAGTTATTGGAGAGAGTGCGACATGCCAAAATTTTCTCTAAACTAGATCTCCGTGGGGCCTATAACTTAGTCCGTATTAGACCTGGGGATGAATGGAAGACTGCATTCAGGTCACGCTATGGACACTTTGAATATCTAGTTATGCCTTTTGATCTGAGTACCGCCCCAGCCACTTTCCAACACTTGGTGAATGACATCTTCAGGGATCTCCTAGATACATTCGTGGTGATTTATTTGGATGATATTCTAATTTTTTCTAACTCCACAGAGGAACATCATGGACATGTGAGAATGGTCTTGGAACGTCTAAGACAAAATCATCTTTACATCAAACTTGAAAAGTGTGAATTCCATAGGACCGAAATTCAATTTCTGGGGTATGTACTGTCTACACAAGGAATTAGTATGGATGGAAGCAAGACCCAAGCCATCAAGGATTGGCCAAGTCCTAGAAATGTGAAGGAGGTGCAGCGCTTCATCGGGTTTTCCAACTTCTATAGACGTTTCATTAGGAATTTCTCTGAGGTAGTGTCACCTATCACCCAACTTACCCGGAAAGAGTCTAGGTTCTCCTGGACTCCCCAAGCCCAGGAAGCAGTTTCCCGTCTAAAAGATAAATTTACCACTGCACCTATCTTAGTACATCCCAACCCGAACTTGCCTTCATAATAGAGGTGGATGCTTCAGACTGTGCCGTTGGAGCTATACTCTCTCAGAGAACAGGTGAGAAGAATGTCTTGCATCACTGTGCCTTCTTTTCCCAGCAGTTGTCTTCGGCTGAGAGGAACTACGATGTGAGCAATAGAGAGTTGTTGGCCATTATTGCCGCCTTCAAAGAATGGAGACACCTTCTTCAGGGAGCTGCACAGCAAATAGTCGTCCTGACAGACCATCGTAACCTTGAATTTATCAGGTCGGCTAAGTGCCTGACTCCTCGCCAGGCTCGCTGGAATCTTTTCTTAAACCAATTTAATTTTATTATTTCTTATAGACCAGGATCGCGCAATGGAAAGGCTGATGCACTCTCTAGGATTTATTCAGCAGAGACACGTCCACTTACTCCTCCTAAGACTATTCTTCCTGACTCTAGATTCCTGGGAGTGATTCATAATCAAGACCTACTTAAGGACATCAAGGAAGCATACCATGCGGATTCCTTTTTGGCACAACCCCCAAGGGACGTAAGTCTTGTCTTTAAGAATGGTGTGTGGATTCAGGGACAACGTCTGTATATTCCTGAAACAGTCAGATTAAGAGTATTGCAACTCATTCACGATTCCAAGATAGCTGGGCATAGAGGAATTCTAAAGTCACAGGAATTTCTTTCTCGTTTCTTTTGGTGGCCCACTTGCAGGAAGGATGTTTTAAACTATGTCACTTCATGTGAAGTCTGTGCAAGATGCAAAACACCTCGCTCCTCACCAACTGGTCTGTTGCAACCTCTTCCCACCCAGTCCCGCCCGTGGGGATCCATTTCTATGGACTTCATTGTGGAGTTACCGACCTCTCAAGGGAAGAACACCATTCTAGTGGTGGTTGATCGTTTAACAAAAGCAGCTCATTTTATCCCTTGTGTCGGCTTACCCACTGCAAGACAGACATCAGATTTGATGATTAAAAATGTGTTTCGTTTACATGGAGTACCAGATGAGGTTATTTCGGATCGAGGGGTGCAATTCACTTCAAGGTTTTGGCAAAATTTCTGTGCAGCATTGGACATTAAAGTGAACCTTTCTTCTGCTTTTCATCCTCAGACTAATGGACAGATGGAACGAACCAATCAGACCCTGGAGCAGTATCTTCGCTGCTTTATCTGCCACCTACAGGATGATTGGGTGGATCTACTTCCACTGGCTGAGTTCTCTTATAACAACTCTCAGAGCGCCTCCACTAAGCAGTCTCCTTTTTACTCCAATTTAGGTTATCATCCTAATATTCTTCCTCGATTTCCCATAGAAACGCCTTTGCCAGCAGTGGCTGAAAGAATCACGTCTTTACAAAAGAATATGGATCTTCTAAAGGGAAATCTGGAATTGGCTCAGGAAAGGTACAAGAAAGCCGCAGATAAATTTCGTAAACCTGCACCAGCTTTCAAGGTAGGAGACCTGGTCTGGCTGTCAACCAGAAATCTTAAGTTAAGAATTCCATCATCTAAGTTGGGACATAAATACATTGGACCTTATAAAATCAGTAAAATTATAAGTGCTGTCGCTTGTCGTCTTCAACTGCCCAGAACTATGAGAATCCACCCTGTCTTTCATGTATCTCTACTAAAGGCTGCGACACCCAATACGTTTCCTGGACGTTCTTCTCCTTGCCCTGACCCAGTGCTAGTCGATGGTCAGGAAGAATTTGTGGTGGAAAGGATTCTAGATTCCAGGTTGTATAGAAATCAGTTACAATATTTGATTAAATGGCAGGGCTACCCAGTGGAGGACAATTCATGGGAACCAGTCAATAACGTTAATGCTCCTCGCTTGCTCCGTCAGTTTCATCAGAGGTACCCACACAAGCCTGGTCTGATGTCATCCGGAGGTTGTCCCTAAGGGGGGAGTAATGTAAGGTTCTGTGTACATGTTCCTGAAACTCAGTTTTTCCGTCAGCCATTTTACTTTCTGTCTTGCTGCAGCTGTCTTGCCCTCAGTCAATATGGAGTTTCCAGCTTGCATGTTCCCGCCCTGATTCTCTCCCTCTTGCTTCTTAAGCAGCCACAGCTGAGCAATCAGTGCTTCAGAATCAAGCCTGCAGTGAACCTGTGACCTGACTCCTGGAAGCCTTGGACCTTGTACTCCAGTTATTTCCTATTGTGGAACTTTGGAACACTCGTGGACTTTGGAACCTTGCTATTTGATAAATCCACGTTTGCATGGACTTATGGTAACAGAGAAGAGATCCTGAACCTGTTGTGAGAGTGATTGCTGAGCTTAAGTTACTCTGGCCTGCTGTGTCTCCTGCTTTTGTATCTGCAAACTGTGTGACTATTATTGCCACTTGTATGAAGTAATACAAGACCTTCTATATCAAACCTGTGACTCCTGTGTTTTCATCGCACCCAAGCACAAGACACTATATGAACTGTACTCCTTACATTACACATACACTGGAGCATCATCCATGGGGCCCATCATATACTGGAGCATCATATGGGGCCCATTACATATGGAGCATTATATAGGCCCATCATACACTGGAGCATCCTCCATGGGGCCCATCCTACACTGGAGAATCATATGGGGCCCATTATATATGGAGCATTATATAGGCCCATCATACACTGGAGCATCATCCATGGGGCCCATTATACACTGGAGCATCATATGGGGCCAATTATATATGGAGCATTATATAGGCCATCATACACTGGAGCATCATCCATGGGGCCCATCATATACTAGAGCATCATATGGGGTTCATTATTTATGGGGCATCATATAGGGTATGGAGCATCATGTGGAGCAAATATGGAGCCTATTCTGTATGGAGCATTATATGGAGCCCATTCTGTATGGAGCAATATATGGGGCCAATCATATACTGTATGGAGCTTTATATGCGACTCATTATACTGTATGGAGCAATATGTGGGGCTCATTATACTCTATGGGGACCGTCCTATACTGTAAGGCACATTATATGGGGGCCATCATATACTGTAGCATTATGTGGAGCTCATCATATACTGTATAGAACATTATATGGGACTAGTGTTGAGCGATACTGCTCGATATCTAAAAATATCGGATCGGAATGGTATCGCCGATATCACTAAATATCGTCGATATCCGATTCCGATACCGGAAGTCCAATGTAAGTCTATGGGAACCAAATATCGACATTAAAAAAAACATTCTTGCCTTGTTGGTTAATTGTACATGAAGGAAAAAAACAAAGACTAATGTAGAATGTATTGAGGGAGGTTGAGGAGACAATAAAGGCATACATGTTTAACCCAATGCATTGGAATAGCATTAATATATATTTTTTTGGAAATACGTTTGGATTGACTAACAAATTGACAATGTTGTTAACCTTTTTTCTATTTTGGCAAATATGTATGTTTTACAACTTCCATGCTCTTCACCTTTTTAACTTTTGCCAGTGCCAAACTTTCTCCTTCATAATCTTCAGCAGCAGCATCACCTTTCTCATCAAATTATTCTTCATCTTCACCTTCTTAATCTTCTTCTTAAACTTCTTGCTATTCATGTTTTTGTTTACATTACTCATATTGTTATTATTAAACTAATTAATCTTCATATTCAAATTCTTCATCTTCTTCCTCTTCATCTTCTTCATCATATTCTTATTTGTGACAGAGATTCCTGTACTTGTAATCTGTAAAAGTATGAATTGTTCATCCTTCCGTTCTTGCTGTCACAAAAGATTTAAATTACAACAGTATTTGTCCGTGTTCAGTTTAGCCTGCAGCAGCAGGCATTTTCCAGGGGCACCACGAGGAGGAACGGACTCACCCCCATACACTGCTTAGTCTTCTTCTGCTTAGAATTTAGAGCATATATTTTGCTCTTCATTTTGGTCTTATACTTCATGTTCTTCTGCTTTTTGATCTTCTGCTTATTGTTCTTCTGTCTCTTGTTCTCTATCTTGTAGTTTGTCTTAACCTTCTTTGTCCTGTTGGTGATCTTCTTCTGGGTAATCTTTTATTTTTTCTTTGTGATGGTGTTCAGGCTGGTTGGCTTCATGCTTGTCGTCCTTGTTGTCGTCATCTTCTTCTGGGTGGTCTTTAAGGTCGTCTAATTTCCGAGAACCAGCTGACGTTACTGGAACCCTGACGGGTATCAGATGGAGCAAGAGACAATGGAAGTAACGAGAACCAGCTGACTGTGCTGGAACCCGAAGGGGCAGCAGAAGGAAAAGAGGCAATGTCACAACCGAGTACCAGCTGACGTTACTGTGACACGGTTACTAAGCAGGAGGTACCTGTGCTCCAAAGCACTACCAAGGACCAGCAGACGTTGGTGGAACTCGGATACGGAGATGGAGGCACCTAGGCAAAGGCACTGGGAGAACCAGTTGACGTACTGGACCCCGGACGGGTAGCAGAAGGAAAAGAGGCAATGTCACAACCGAGTACCAGCTGACGTTACTGTGACACGGTTACTAAGCAGGAGGTACCTGTGCTCCAAAGCACTACCCCAGGACCAGCAGACGTTGGTGGAACTCGGATACGGAGATGGAGGCACCTAGGCCAAAGGCACTGGGGAGAACCAGTTGACGGTACTGGACCCCGAACGGGTAGCAGAAGGAAAAGAGGCAATGTCACAACCGAGTACCAGCTGACGTTACTGTGACACGGTTACTAAGCAGGAGGTACCTGTGCTCCAAAGCACTACCAAGGACCAGAAGACGTTGGTGGAACTCGCATACGGAGATGGAGGCACCTAGGCCAAAGGCACTGGGGAGAAACAGTTGACGGTACTGGACCCCGAACGGGTAGCAGAAGGAAAAGAGGCAATGTCACAACCGAGTACCAGCTGACGTTACTGTGACACGGTTACTAAGCAGGAGGTACCTGTGCTCCAAAGCACTACCAAGGACCAGCAGACGTTGGTGGAACTCGGATACGGAGATGGAGGCACCTAGGCCAAAGGCACTGGGGAGAACCAGTTGACGGTACTGGACCCCGGACGGGTAGAAGAACGCACCCATGAAAATGTAAGTTGACAGGACGCAAGCCGTCCGCAGTTACCGAATCACACAGTCCTACAGTGGGTGCTTGTCCTATTGTCACAATGGAAACGCCTTTATTTACATATCCCACAGCACACATAGGAATCACCTAAACTGCAGGCACCATAGAGTCGGCTAACCCGAATGCAACACGACAGCACAACTTATTGGAGGATAATTGACGTTCACACTGCCAGGAAACAGCTGTCGTGCTGTAACCAGGCTGGCCATGAGTCAGTACCCCTGCCAATTACTTACGAGCAACAAATGGCGGTGTTGTAGCCCAGGGAGTAGAGTTAAGTGGTAGAAAGATGAACATAACAGGAGACATGGAAAACGTTGCCAAACAGTTATTTAATCTGAAAACGGACAGGCAAATTCAGATGAGATCCATGCCTTGTTCATTTTCAGAAAAGTAAGCCGGTCTACATTCTCTGAGGATAGTCGCATGCGACGGTCTGTTACTACACCACCTGCAGCACTAAAGACACGCTCAGATAATACACTGGCAGCAGAGCAAGCCAGCACCTCCAATGCATACTGGCTAAGCTCTGGCCATGTATCCAACTTAGAGACCCAAAATTTGAAAGGGGAAGAGGCATCTGGGAGTACACTTAGAGGGAAAGCCAAGTAGTCTGTCACCATCTTACGGAAAAGTTTCTTCCTGGTGACTGGAGCCGTCTCGGATGGTGTAGACCTTGCTGGCGCTGTCACAAAACTTTGCCACATTTGTAACATACAGCTCTTGCCCTGTGCAGAGGCACTGCTTCTGCTCCCTCTTGTTGTAGAGGTGTCTACACTGCCTCGACGCACAGAGCTGCTTTGTAAAGCAGTAGCAGCAGCAGCAGCTCTCTCGGCTGGAATGTACAACAGTATGGATTGCACCAGTGTGTCTTGGTACTCCTGCATTTTACGTTCCCGGTTCACCGGTGTGATGAGGGTTTGTAAGTTGTCCCGGTAGCGAGGGTCTAGGAGGGTGTACACCCAATAATCTGACGTGGTGAGAATGTGGGCGATGCGGCGGTCGTTTCTCAGGCACTGAAGCATGAAATCAACCATGTGCTGCAGACTCCCAACTGGCCAACAAAGGCTGTCCTCTGGAAGAGGCGTCATGTCTGCCTCCTCTGCATCACCCCACCCTCGCTCTACATACTGACTAGAGCGTTGTGTACCTCCCTCTGTAG
The DNA here is from genome assembly GCA_033576555.1 of Oophaga sylvatica. Taxonomy (NCBI): domain Eukaryota; kingdom Metazoa; phylum Chordata; class Amphibia; order Anura; family Dendrobatidae; genus Oophaga; species Oophaga sylvatica. The sequence goes on along the minus strand of JARQOD010004330.1, from coordinate 8,843 downwards.
GGATTTCTTCCTCCTCCATTGACTCCTCCTCCTCCTCATCCTCCTCACAAAGTGAGCCCTGCCCAGCCCTTTGTGAGGAACCACGTTGCGCTGACTGTCCTGAAGGTAATTGAATTTGTGACTACTCATCCTCCACCTCTTCCAAAAACTCTTCCTTTAGTGCTTTCAGTGATTTCTGAAGCAGGCAGATAAGGGGGACAGTCATGCTGACTAGTGCATCATCTGCACTCGCCATCCGCGTTGAGAAATCAAACGCACGCAAAACGTCGCAGATGTCCTTCATAGAGGCCCACTCAGTAGTGGTGAAGTGTGAACGGCGCAAATTGCGAGTTGATTGCGCCTGTTGCAGCTGATACTCCATTACTGCTGGCTGCTGCTCACACAACCGCTCCAACATATGTAACGTGGAATTCCACCTGGTGGGTACGTCACATATGATGCGATGTTCAGGAAGGCGAAATCTGACTTGCAGAGCTGCAATGCGCGATCTGGCCATGCTGGAACGTCGCAAGTGAGCGCACTCTAGGCGGACCTTGTGCAGCAGTGCATCAAGATCCGGATAGTCCCTCAAAAAACTCTGCACGACCAAGTTGAGCACATGTGCCAGACATGGTATGTGAGTGAGGTTGCCAAGGCCCAGAGCTGCCACCAGATTTCGGCCATTGTCACACACTACCAAGCCTGGCTGGAGATTAGCTGACAAAAACCACACGTCGCTCTCCTGCTTGATGGCATCCCAGAGCTCCTGCGCTGTGTGGCTTCGATTCCCCATGGAAATTAATTTCAGGACGGCCTGTTGACGTTTGGCCACGGCTGTGCTCATATCGGTCGCAACAGGTAAGCGTTCACGGGTCCATGTGGAGGTATACCGTGACGGCTCGTGCAGCGATGATTCTGAGGAACTGGAGTAGGAGGAGGAATCAATGTGTACAGACTGGATTCCTGCAATCCTTGGAGTTGGCAGAACACGTACAGCGCCACTGGCAAGATCTGTACCCGGCTCCACAACATTGACCCAATGGGCAGTGAGGGAAAGGTATCGTCCCTGGCCATGGGTACTGGTCCACGCATCGGTGGTCAGGTGGACCCTGCTACTGACGGCGTTTAGTAGCGCATGTTTAATGTTTCCCTCGATATGTTTTTGCAGAGCAGGGACAGCTTGCCTGCTGAAATAAAATCGGCTTGGCACATTATATTGTGGACTGCCAATGCCATAAAGTTCCTGAAACTGTCAGTCTCCACCAGCCTGAATGACAGCATTTCAAGGGACAGGAGTTTTGCAATGCCAGCATTCAGAGCCTGTGCTCGTGGATGGTTTGCCGAGTATGGCCGTCTTTTATCCCATGCCTGTGGTACCGATGGCTGTTTTTTGTTCTGGGAGTGTGACGATGACTGTGAACTTGCTGCTGTGGGTGGAATAACAGTTTGTCTATGGACAACAGTGACCGAGGTTCTTCCATGGAGATCCTGTGAGGAAGCCGAACCAGGTGTGTGTGAGCTGGAGGTAGAGGCTCGAACACGACCTGAAGATGTAGGTGCTGCTGTAGGTTGGCCTACATTTCCAGTGTGTCTTTGTAACTCAGCTACGTGCTTTGTCCGTACATGTTTCCACATATTTGTGGTATTCAGGTTACTGATATTTTTACCTCTTTTAACTTTTTGCTTACACAGCTTGCATTGAACATAGCAAATATCATCTGCAAGTCTGTCAAAAAAGGACCACGCAGTGCAAGTCATGGGAGCGCCAATTTTGACATTTCTAAGAGAACTGCTCCCAACAGGTGCCAAACTGGAGGCTACAGGCAAGCGAGTCTGCAGCCTACCTCTCCCTCCTCTTTGTACCGTTGGGACAATCTCTTCCTCAGAGCTGCTCCCACCACCTTCCTGTTGCTCACGCCATGTTGGGTCTCGGACTTCATCATCTCCACTACCCTCTTCCAACACCTGCTGCTGTTGGATGGTCTGGGCAGCACCATGCTACACAAAACCTGGCACCTGAGTCTCATCATCATCATCATAGAATCATAGAATCATAGAATCATAGAATGGTAGAGTTGGAAGGGACCTCCTGGGCCTTCTGGTCCAACCCCCTGCTCAAAGCAGGATTCTCTAAATCATCCCAGACAGATGTCTATCCAGCCTCTGTTTGAAGACTTCCATTGAAGGAGAAGTCACCACCTCTTGTGGCAGCCTGTTCCACTCATTGATCACCCTAACTGTCTAAAAGTTTTTTCTAATATCTAATCTGTGTCTCCTCCCATTCAGTTTCATCCCATTGCTTCTAGTCTTTCCTTGTGCAAATGAGAATAAAGATGATCCTTCTACAATGTGACAGCCCTTGAGATATTTGTAGACAGTTATTAAGTCTCCTCTCAGTCTTTTTTTTTGCAAGCTAAACATTCCCAAATCCTGCACATGGTTTGCAGACCGGTCACCATTCTGGTGGCTCTTCTCTGAACTTGCTCCAGTTTGTTGATGTCTTTTTTAAAATGTGGTGCCCAAAACTGGACACAGTATTCCAGATGAGGTCTGACCAAAGAGGAGTAGAGGGCAATAATGACCTCACGTGATCTAGACTGTATGCTTCTGTTGATACATCCTAGAATTGCATTTGCCTTTTTTGCTGCTGCATCACACTGTTGACTCATGTTAAGTCTGTGATCAATTAGTATACCCAAGTCTTTTTCACATGTGCTGTTACTTAGCCCTATTCCTCCCATTTTGTATATGCTTTTTTCATTTTTATTGCCCAGATGTAGTACTTTGCATTTTTCCCTGTTAAAATCCATTCTGTTAGTTGCTGCCCACTGCTCCAGTTTTTGTATATCTTTTTGAATCCTCTCTCTCTCTTCTCTAGTATTAGCTACCCCTCCTAGCTTTGTGTCATCAGCAAATTTGATCAGTTTACCCTCAATTCCTTCATCTAAATCATTGATAAAGATGTTGAACAATACAGGGCCCAAAACAGAGCCTTGTGGTACCCCACTTGAGACATTCTTCCAGCTGGATGTGCAGCCATTTACAACCACTCTTTGGGTCCGATCACTAAGCCAGTTATGAATCCACCTAACAGTTGCCTTGTCCATTCCATACTTAGTCATTTTTTCAATAAGGATTGTGTGAGATACTTTGTCAAATGCTTTGCTGAAGTCAAGATATACTATATCTACAGCATTTCCCTGATCCACCCAGTCAGTGATTCTGTCATAGAAGGAAATTAAGTTAGTCTGACATGACTTATTAGTTACAAACCCATGCTGACTCTGTTTAATCACTTCATTCTTATCCAGGTACTTGCATACATGTTCTTTAATAATTTGTTCAAAGATCTTTCCTGGTATAGAAGTCAGACTCACCGGCCTGTAGTTCCCTGGGTCCACCTTCTTCCCCTTTTTGAAGATAGGAACAACATTTGCTCTTCTCCAGTCTTCTGGGACTTCTCCTGTTCTCCAAGAATTTTCAAAGATTATGGACAGTGGTTCAAGAATTTCTTCTACTATCTCCTTCAGTACCCTGGGGTGTAATTCATCTGGACCTGGAGATTGAATTCATTCATGTTAGCTAAGTGTTTCCTCACTGTCTTTCTGTTTATAGATATCCTGGATTCTTCTATTCCTTTAATAGGACAGTGAAGATCAGTTGATGTTACATTTCCTTTCTGAGAGAAAACAGATGCAAAATAGGAATTTAAAAGTTCAGCCTTCTCAACATCCTGACTTACCATTTCATCATTTTGATCCTGTAAAAATCCTATAGCATCTTTGACTTTTCTTTTACTTTTGACGTATCCCCAAAATCCTTTTTTGTTGCTTTTGACGTCACTTGCAAGCCTTAATTCATTGTCAGCTTTAGATAATCTGATTTGTGCCCTGCAGGTTCTGCAGACGGCATTATATTCTTCTTTAGATATGCCTCCCTCTTTCCATTTGATAAACATTTCTTTCTTTCTTTTTAGCATGTGTTTAAGTTCTATGTTCATCCATCCTGGTTTCCTTAAATGCTTCCCATTCTTCCCTCTTTTCGGAATTGTTAACGATTGTGCTTTGAGAATCTCATTTTTCAAGATTTTCCATCCTTCCTGGACATTTTTGTCCTTAAGGATATCCAGACATTGGATCCCTCCAATTCTCTTTCTGAGTTCTTTAAAATCTGCCTTTCTGAAATCTAACCTTGATGTCTGAGTCTTCACAGGTCTTCCTCCTCTTGTTATCCAAAATTCTAAAATAGCATGGTCACTACCTCCTAGAGTCCCAGCCACTCTTACCTCCTCCACCATTTCCTCCCTGTTTATGAGGATTAGATCCAAGGTAGCAGATCCCCTTGTTTTCTCCATTACCTTTTGGAAGATAAAGTTGTCAGCAAGAGAGGATAAGAATTTCCTGGACCTGTTAGTTTTGCCTGAGAGAGATTCCCAACAAATGTCTGGATAGTTGAAATCTCCCATGACCACTATGTCATATTTTTTGGAGAACTTGGCCATTTGATGCATAAAGAGTTCATCCATATCTTCAGCTTGCACAGGCGGCCTGTAGTAAATGCCTACAATGGTGTCCTTTCCATTGTTCTGTCCTTGTATTCTTACCCAAACAGTTTCCACAGAACTCCCAGTCTCTGAAGCGTCAATCTCTGTGCAGATATACGCTTTTCTAATATACAATGCAACACCTCCTCCTCGTTTATCAAGTCTGTTTCTTGCAAATAAGTTGTATCCTTCTAGCCTTGTATTCCAATCATGTGTATCGTCCCACCAAGTCTCAGTGATTCCAATGACATCATATTTCTTCTGCGTTAGTAGCTCCAGTTCTCCTTGTTTGTTGCCCATGCTTTGTGCATTCGTATAGAAACACTTTAGTTTGTGATTGGTTTCTCTTCCTTCAATATTTTTATTATGTAAATTTTTTTGTCTTTGTTCTTCCCCTTCACTTCTAATAGCAGAAATCTCAATAGTATTTGTCAAGTGTATGGCTTTTGCTGGCGTTTTGCTTCCCTTCCCACATTGTTCTAGTTTAAAGCTCTCCTGATGAGTGTAGCAAGGCGACTTCCAAATACATGTTTTCCAGTCTTCGTAAGGTGCACCCCATCTCTAGCAAGTAGTCCATCGTATAGGTAATTCACTCCGTGATCTAGAAATCCAAATCCTTGCTGACGGCACCATCGACGTAGCCAGTTGTTCACCTGCAGAATCTTATTCCACCTCCTTGTTCCATGGCCATCCACTGGGAGGATGGAAGAGAAGACCACCTGCGACTCCCAGTTCTTTCACTTTCTTACCTAAGTTTTCAAAGTCACTGCAGATGGTTTCCAGGTCGTTTCTAGCGGTGTCATTTGTCCCCACATGTATTAGCAGGAATGGGTAGTCATCTTTAGGTCTGAAGAGTCCTGATATCCTGTCAGACACATCTTTAATTTTTGCACCTGGAAGACAGCACATTTCTCTTGAGGTTATATCCAGTCTGCAGATAGCGGCCTCTGTTCCTCTCAACAGGGAATCGCCCATGACAACAACTCTCCGTTTCTTCTTCACAACAGTTTTCTTTCTCCATTCAGGAGGACTCTGAGGGCGTACAAGGTTGTTTGTGGGCAAAGTCTTATCCTGATGTATTTCTTCATCGTTCTCCTGTGTAAGAGCCTGGTATTGGTTCCTGAGCAGAATTGGTGCTGACTGCCTCCTGATCCTCCTACTTCTCTGGGTCACATGCTTCCATTCCTCTGTTTCTTCAGTTGCACTTCGAATTTCTTCTCTTTCTGTACCATGAAGAGATAATTCTGCTCTGTCTAAGAACTCTTCACCTTCCTTAATGGTCTTCAATGTAGATAACCTCTCTTCCAGATTTTGCAACTTTTCCTCCAACAGAGACACAAGCTTGCATTTCTGGCATGTGAAGTTTGGCTTTTCCACTGGTAAGTCTATGAACATGTAGCAAGAAATGCAGCTCACCACATGGCTCCTAGCCTCTTCCATGTTCTTATTGTTCAAGAGATAATCAAGCGGTGAAATATAAGCCAAAACTTTTTACTGATGTCCTCCTTTCAGCTGCAACAGCCAAAATCCAGTGTTCCTTGAGCTCACGGAGACTCTTCACTTATCCCAGAAGGCACTGGGAATATACAAATTATCTCCTCGGGACTCCTCCCCTGGTTTACTGATGTCCTCCTTTCAGCTGCAACAGCCAAAATCCAGTGTTCCTTGAGCTCGCGGAGACTCTTCACTTATCCCAGAAGGCACTGGGAATATGCAAATTATCTCCTCGGGACTCCTCCCCTGGTTTACTGATGTCCTCCTTTCAGCTGCAACAGCCAAAATCCAGTGTTCCTTGAGCTCGCGGAGACTCTTCACTTATCCGAGAAGGCACTGGGAATATGCAAATTATCTCCTCGGGACTCCTCCCCTGGTTTGATGGGACTCCTCCCCATCATCATAAGATGCGTTCTGCGGTGTGCTGTCCATCGGCACCGCCTCTTCAGATTGAGAGAGACACAGCTGTTGTGCATCACTGCATACTCCCTCTTCTTCAAATTGCAGAATGCTGCTTGCCTGTGCCCGTGTTTGCGAGCCAACAGATTCTGAGAACAGAAGCAGAGACTCAGCTGGCTCCTGTACAGAACTCTCTGACTGCCTGGGCAATTTGACAGGCGGTGAACAGACAGATGGTTGCTCAACAGTGTTGTGTTCCTGAGAGGAGGTGGAAGGAATTGAAGTTGATGCATTGGCTGCCATCCAACCAACAACGGCTTCAATTTGTTCTTCCCGCAGCAGGGGGGCACGCCGAGCTCCTACCAAAGTGCGCATAAAGGAAAGCTCATGGGTAAAACTGGTGGATGCTGTGTCACTGAGGGCGGCAGCAGCCACAGAATCCCCACGTCCTCTCCCTGCTGAAACTCCATGGCCACGACCACGTGCCTTACTCACTGACTTCTTCATCTTGGTAGATTGATAAAGAAAGTCAGAAAAGTTATAAGGCCTAAGTGTGGTTATTACGCAGAGACTGAAGTGAACACTGAAACACAACTGTTCACAATCTGTGAAAGGCTACTCCTTTGTCTACTTCTATAGTGTTTGCAACCAATGTATTGGATACGGATGGAAGCGCGTCACACTAATAGATTATATTTTAAATGGAATGGAGCAGAACCAATTGGAGATAAATGAAAAGGATGAGGCACTGAGGCACGCTCAGCAGAGTACAAGCAGCAGTGCTTGAACAAGTAACTGGAGCGTGATGTGCACTCAAAAAATAAAAAACACAGACTGAAGTGAACACTGAAACACAACTGTTCACAATCTGTGAAAGGCTACTCCTTTGTCTACTTCTATAGTGTTTGCAACCAATGTATTGGATACGGATGGAAGCGCGTCACACTAATAGATTATATTTTAAATGGAATGGAGCAGAACCAATTGGAGATAAATGAAAAGGATGAGGCACTGAGACACGCTCAGCAGAGTACAAGCAGCAGTGCTTGAACAAGTAACTGGAGCGTGATGTGCACTCAAAAAATAAAAAACACAGACTGAAGTGAACACTGAAACACAACTGTTCACAATCTGTGAAAGGCTACTCCTTTTCTACTTCTATAGTGTTTGCAACCAATGTATTGGATACGGATGGAAGCGCGTCACACTAATAGTTAAATTGCATGGAGCTGCAAGAATTACACTGAAGAAAAAAAAAAGAGTCTGTGAGTGACACGTGCAGATGCCTACAGACAGCGTTGCATGCAGAGCAAACTGCAGCGTCACCTGCACTCACACACACCTTGCAGAGCTGTTAAAACAACACTGCAGGCAAAAGGAAGCTTTACACAGCGGTTGGTGCTAGCCTGCCTACAGCACAGTACACTAAATCGCAATCTCTAACTGTCCCTCAGAGTCAGCACAGCAGCGTTCTGTCCCTTACTGAATTCACAGCACAGTAACGCTAAAATGGCGGCGGCGCCTTTTATAGTGCATTCTGACATCATTTCAGCATCCAATCACAGCCATGCCATTAGTTAACATGACCGCAGCAATACAGGATGTGCCCACACTTCTTAGGATTCCTCATTGGCTGACTAAAATCACATTGCCTCTCAAAGAATTATGGGAACTTCCGATTCCGGTATACGATATATGGAAAATATCGAAACTAAGTATCGAAAGGCCGATAGAGCTAATATCGGCCGATACCCGATACTTGCGGTATCGTATCGCTCAACACTATATGGGACCAATTATATATGGAGCAATATCTGGGGCTCATTATTCTGTATGGCACACTATGTGGTGGCCATAATACTGTATGGAGCAATATACTGTCTGGTTTTTGAGCTATTGTAGAATTTAAAATAGATATCAGTCATGTAATGTAAGAAGTGAAGCATTTGGCATTGTACTATACCTATATTTTTGTGCCGTATCGGAGCATCATGAATTGTGGTATGTGTTAAAGGGGCCCACTGAGACTCTTTGGCCCGGGGCCCACGAAAACCTGGAGCCAGCCCTGCCACCCCCACAACTTTAGCCAAATAATCCCCAGTTTTCAATGCGTTACTATTATTATAAAGTAAATTAAGGTTGACAACAAGCTTAAGTAATAAGAATTGATGTTGTTGGCATTGAAATGGGCACTGTAGGTGTATTTACTGTTCTCCACTCCCTGCCGACTTTGCTTCCGCGTTGACTTGCATTGGGACCTCCGACTTTTCCCGATAGTCGGCCAATTTCGTTCGACTTGACTTTTGAGAAAGTCGGGTTTCACGAAACCCGACTCGACCCTCAAAAAGGCAAAGTCGCTCATCTCTAGAAGTCAGGGCAAATCCATCCAGCTGTTTGGTTCTGACAGCAGGCCTCTCTTAAAAGGATC
>JARQOD010004329.1:0-55851 GCA_033576555.1 Oophaga sylvatica | reverse complement strand
ACACCAGAGAGGTTGGAATCTACTGGATTGCAGTACCCTGACTAACCACCACAATTAAAGGCAGCCGTGGAGCGTACCTACGTTAGTCCTAGACGCCTCGTCACAGCCTGAGAGGTTAACTACACCTAAAGAAAGAAAGAGGAAAAGCTATCTGCCCCGGAGCAGATCCCCAAAGAACATAGAAGCCCCCAAACATATAATGGCGGTTAGACAAGAGGAAATACAGACACAGACAGAAAATAGTATGAGCAAACGTTGAGGCCCAATCTTCCTAGACAGAAAAGGATAGGAAAGGTCACTTTACTGCAATCCCAAAAAACCTAAAAAGTACCAACTCTACTAATTGCAAAAAACACCTGAGATCACACGACCTCTACCACTAAATTAGTTCTCTGGTGTAACAAAACTAAGCGCAGCCACTGAAGTAAAACTGGAAAAGGCAAATGAACAAACAACAGTGGCTCAGACAAACTGAGAGGAGCACAAGCCCCGGGGGGACCTGGCTGACCTCCACAAAAGTGCAGGAAACAATGCAAAAAGCAAGCACAAAAATAAAAACAGAAAATGTCTTATCTGAGAGCAGGAGAAGAGGCAAGATTCAGCAAGCTTCCAAGTGAACCAGGAACAACAGTTGAGACAAGAGCAATTGATCACCAGCAACCCTATGGGAGGGAACCTCCCTTATATAGGACCAGTCTGTAACTCCTGATTGCCAATTTTCACTAAATGGTTCACCACCAGAGGGAGCTTCTGCTCAGAATTCATTTCTAACACATTCACAACAGGAGATGTAGTGTGGTGCTGAGCCATGGAGTGCTTTGTGGATGAGGGTAATAAGGTTGTATGGATTCTGGAGTGGATGGGAACCAGTGTAATGACTGGCACAAGGTAGAGGCATCTATATAATGATTGGTGAGGAATATGATCCTGGCTGCAGCATTCAAGGGAGGGTTCAGTCTGAAGTACGGGCCAATGTTTTAACAGTATCTTCCTCATGTTGTTCTACTCATGGTTGTAGGTGAAATGAACCTAATCTTATTCTCACCTTTCTTTTATCTTTATTTTTGTTTTTATTTTGATAAAGGAGTTGGCTCTGAGGGGTGATCCTCACCTGTTGTAACCCTGTTTTATGTTCCTCCGACTATAACCCCTTTGTTCGAATCTGATTTTTAGATAATTTGCCGGGGCCTCAAATTTTTCTTCTGAAAATCATATCTGCCTCATTCTTAGGAACTGGCCAACCGGGGATGGCCCTAATAACTGCCGGATTATGTGCTGAATTGGTGTGAATCAATGAGTTAACTGAGGTCGACTTCCTAAAGACATCAGTCTGGATGCATGAGCCTGAGTCAACCTCCAGACTGACATCAAGGAAGTCGACCCTTTCTTTGCTAGCCTCATAAGTAAGTTTGATATTTAATGAGTTAGCACTGAAATGATTCATGATGGTGTCGAGCTGCTGCATCGTCCCCTGCCACATCATAAGGACATCATCTATATAATCATACCAGCAAAGCACATGTGGTGGCCCGAGCCCCCTTGTAAAAATGGATCTTTCTCATGCTCTAAGAAGAGATTGGCATAGAAGGGTGCACAGGCTTTGCCCATGGCCATGCCATGCCGCTGAAGGTAAAAAATCTTTGAAAACAATAAAAGCAATAAAATGTTGCAATCTCTGAGTTTAACATATTAGCCTGTTACTAGTCTATCCCCAACTATGTACATCAGGGTGGCTGCCATGGCAAATTTGATGTTTGTGTCCATATTATTCAGGAGGACTGTGATGAGCTCATTAACTTGAGTTTTTGCACCAGACTACAGCATCACAGTATTCTAGAACATATAAACTGCATTGCTGCCATAGAAAATGTGATTAAAAATTGAAAAAAGTGCTATATAATGTATATGTGAAATATGCATCTGCAAAAATTGCTATGAAAAACAGGAAGGTTGTTAGCGCACAGATTGGCCAAAATATGTGTGCCCAATTGCCACATCAAGGCGTCCTTCGTAAATTGGGTCCCTATCCTGTAATGTCACCTCTCTTGGGCAAAAAAGCCTACAATTTATGGGCAGGAATGGACGAGCTAATCTTCTTAAAATCACCTGTGGCTAATGGGAGTGGTAGTGCACATGTACAAAAGGCTGAATGCAAATGGACAAAAAGAAGGACTAGCACATCTAAACTATAGTGAATAGGTGCCAACCAAAAAAAACTTATAAGTAAAAAAGATTAAGGTTTGCACCATAACTTATCAAGAATGATTACTCTAGAACATAGGAAGTACATTGCTGACATAGAAAATGGGAGAAAAAATTGAAAAAAGTGCTATATATTGTATATATGAAATATGCATTTGCAAAAATTGCTATGAAAAAGAAGGAAGGTTCTTAGCGCTTAGGTTGGCCAATATATGTGTGCCCAATTGCCATGTCAAGGCGTCCTTCGTAAATTGGGTCCATATCCTGTAATGTCACCTCTCTTGGGCAAAAAGCCTACATATTTATAGGGCAGGAATGGACCAGTTAGTCTGCTCAAAATCACCTGTGGCTAATTGGAGTGGTAGTGTCACAATCCATTTTTGGATTTGTGACAGCTATGGTTCCACTCTGTTTAAATGTAGCTTTTTTCCCTTTGGACCATTGGGGTTAATGTCAGTTTTTCCCCGCTGGCTATTTGGTGTTACTGCAGTGCTGCTGGGTCAGCTGATGTGGGTGGTGGCCACTCCTACCATACTTTAAATGGTCACCTGATGCATCAGCTGACTGTTGTTGATGGAGTTTCTCTGGAGACCAGCCGATGTGTGAGGAGCTTTCTGATGCCAGCGTGTATCAGCTGCTTGAGGTCCTGTTGTCATATTCTATGCTGAGTGGAGTTTGGAGTCCGGCTTCAGAGTCATCTGTGGCGTGGAGTCTGGAAACTAAGTGTGCTGTTTTTTCCTCATCCCTTTCATGTTTGTCACTAATTCCCTTTGCAGTGGTGAGGTTAGTGCCCCTTGCCAGCCAGTGCACTAGGCAGGGCAGTAATAGGTGACATCGAGGGACAAGGTATCCTTACGGCATTGCGGGAAGGACCACCTTAGGGCATTAGGGGAGTGCAGGAACAGGCTCAGGTTTGAGCTCAGTTGGTGACTGTCCACCATTTCCCTATCTGTAGGCCTTCTTCTTCACAATACCAACCCTATGTGTGTGTGCTGGGCTGGGAGTCCTTCTTAAATTGGGTCCCTATCCTGTAATGTCACCTCTCTTGGGCAAAAAAGCCTACAATTTATGGGGCAGGAATGGACCACTAATCTGCTTAAAATCACCTGTGGCTAATGGGAGTGGTAGTGCACATGTCCAAAATGCTTTCACACAAATAGACAAAAAGAAGGACCAGCACATCTAAGCTAGTGTGAATAGGCACCAACCAAAGAAAACATCACAGTATTGTCTGTTCATGACAACCACTTCATCTTTGAAGTGGGGTGACTCATAAACTCAATGCTCCTCGAGGGCCTCGTTAGTTGCTGCAACATTTGACTCATGGCAGTCCCTTGTTTTTGGATGTAAAATGTGTCATGGAAAATAAAATATTTTTCCATTAATGTAATTTATTATAGGCTTACTAGAAACTGTATGCATTCATTTGTATATGTGGTCATCCTCACATCTTCATAAATGGTCTGTGGACCCTTTTCATTAATGGGTATGGTTAGTAGACATAAAAAAAAAATTTGTTTCATCAAGAAATATAAGAATCCTATCACTTACCTCATTCAATTTAAGTAAAAAAAAAATCAGTGGTATCATTGATATGGTATGTTGTTGCTATAGCAAATTCCCTCAGAAACTTGTCATGAAAATTTTCAATAGGCCTTGCTTTGAGACAATAGATCGTTAGAGGGATTCCACCAAACTTTGTGTATTTTAGGCAAGCCATGTAGAATTGGCGTCACTGGATACTCAACTCAAGAAAAAAAGGTAGCACACTGTAGCGCTATAGCTTGCGGACACAAAATATGAAAAATATGAAAAATGAATTGCATCACTGCCTTAGAAATATGAAAAATTGAGAAGTCTTAGCGCATAAAAAGGCCAATTTATGTGTACCTGGAAGCCACGTTAAGGCTCTTCTCGTTTGGATGGGCATAGTTAGGACCTGGAAAACGAGAAGCGCCTTAACGTGGCTTCCAGGTACACATAAATTGGCCTTTTTATGCGCTAAGACTTCTCAATTTTTCATACTTCAAGCTATAGCGCTACAGTGTGCTACCTTTTTTTCTTGAATGTGTATGAGTTGGTGACTCTAGGTTTTAGCACCTGTTCACACTGGATCTATGTTTGGATGTGCCGGTCAGTTTTTTGATATGTATTCATTTACCTTCTACCTGAGCACTCCACCTGGTGGTCACAGGCTTTTTAATTACAACAGGTTCATCACCCCTCCACAGAGATGTAGATTTTAGTCTGAAGAGAGGATTCATACGTTCCCATGCAGACAGACTTTTCTAAGCGAGGATAGGCATTAGTTAGGACCTGATATATGAGAAGAGCCTTGACGTGGCTATCAGGCTCACATAATTTGGCCATCTATGCGCTAAGACTTCTCAATTTTTCATATTTCTAAGGTAATGATGCAATTCATTTTTCATATTTTTCATATTTCGTGTTTGCAAGCTATAGCGCTACAGTGTGCTACCTTTTTTCTCTTGTATGTATATGAGTTGGTGACTCTAGTTTAGCACCTGTTCACACTGAATCTACGTTTGGATGTGCCGGTCAGTTTTTTGATATGTATTCATTTACCTTCTACCTGAGCACTCCACCTGGTGGTCACAGGCTTTTTAATTACAACAGGTTCATCACCCCTCCACAGAGATGTAGATTTTAGTCTGAAGAGAGGATTCATACGTTCCCATGCAGACAGACTTTTCTAAGCAAGGATAGGCATTAGTTAGGACCTGATATACGAGAAAGAGCCTTGACGTGGCTATCAGGCTCACATAATTTGGCCATCTTATGCGCTAAGACTTCTCAATTTTTCATATTTCTAAGGTAATGATGCAATTCATTTTTCATATTTTTCATATTTCGTGTTTGCAAGCTATAGCACTACAGTGTGCTACCTTTTTCTCTTGTATGTATATGAGTTGGTGACTCTAGGTTTAGCACCTGTTCACACTGAATCTATGTTTGGATGTGCCGGTCAGTTTTTTGATATATATTCATTTACCTTCTACCTGAGCACTCCACCTGATGGTCACAGGCTTTTTAATTACAACAGGTTCATCACCCCTCCACAGAGATGTAGATTTTAGTCTGAAGAGAGGATTCATACGTTCCCATGCAGACAGACTTTTCTAAGCGAGGATAGGCATTAGTTAGGACCTGATATACGAGAAGAGCCTTGACGTGGCTATCAGGCTCACATAATTTGGCCATCTTATGCGCTAAGACTTCTCAATTTTTCATATTTCTAAGGTAATGATGCAATTCATTTTTCATATTTTTCATATTTCGTGTTTAAAGGCTATTTCTTTATTTTGTGCTCCTGGTCTCTTTGTCTTTCTCCCTTCCATTAAGGCTTTCCCTTCCACACCCTGGGTGGTTCCTTCCAGCTTTTAGTTCAAGTATACAATGTCTAACTGTACTTCTAAATGTTTCTTTATCTGGTGCAACAAATATTTGCCATGCTATATGCTAAATCAACAAGGGACAATTAACTATGGCAGTGATGCAACTTAGAATTGTGGATAAATTTTCTGTTTCTCCAACTTCCGCCTAAATGGGTAGAGCTAAGGCTACTTTCACACTTCAGGCTTTTTGTGTCAGGCACAATCTGTCCTATGCCTGACAGGACGGATCCGGCCTGATTTTAAAAAACTGATGCAACTGATAATTTTTTTGCCTTTTCAACCCAGAAAGATAAAATTTCCATGTTGAAAATGGAGGTATCAATGTCCTGACCGAGGAGAGAGAGAGAGAGAGAGAGAGAGACCTTGGATTCCGGATCAGTTTTCTGACAAATTTGTCAAAACACTGGTCCGGCTCCATAGATTTGCATTGTTTCCGGCCGCCTGAAGTGTGAAGTGTGAAGATTCAGGCACTATCAGGCGGCTCAGGAAAAAAAAAAAGTTGCAGCCAGCGTCTTGTCCGGCCGCCGGAATGTACATTTCCGACGGATCCGGCCAAAAACGGATACAATGCAGTGACATCGGCGCTAATGAAAGTCAATGCCAAAAAATGCATCCGGTTTTAAAAACACACCGGATCGTGCCTGACACAAAAAGCCTGATCTGTGAAAGCAGCCTAAGACGGCACAGTGGAGCAACGGGAGCATGACACCACAGCTTATTTTTCCCTTTGAGAGTAGAGATACCCTGATTTGCCAAATAAACCCTAAGTTTAATGAGACAATAAAATTAATGTGAAGATAGAGTCCTAATGGAACCAGTCACAGCGAATTAACAAAATGACAGTCGTTTGTTCAAAACAGCAAGTTTATTTTCACATTTTCAAGAGTAAGAGGAAATATTCCCAAGATTTCTTAGCCAATCATTGATTCCTTCTTCCTTCTCTATAATTGTCCTCCCCTCTGTATTACTATTTTGATTATGGTTTTTCTCCTTTTGTTGTATTTTCTCCAACCTCTCTGGGTATGTCCATTATTCCTAAAAATTGCGGATATTCCAGGGTCATCTTGTCTGATGTGTAGTATCATCTTTTACCTTTCTGTGTGGACTTTTGATATTGTAATTTTCTGGCAGTTGTAAACCTTTCCTGACTTGTAGTCTCCTATGTCCTGACACTATTTCTGTAGTTTAAAATTTTCCAGGTTAATCCATAGTTACATAGTTATATAGGTTGAAAAAAGACTTACGTCCATCAATTTCAACCTTTCTCCAGGAATTGTCAATTTTGTCATTAAATTAACTATAACTCGCAATGTTATGTGTACTGAGGAAATCATCCAGCCCTTTTATAAATGCTGTTATAGTGTCTGCCATTACTACCTCTTGTGGTCGGGCATTCCACATCTGACTGATCTAACTGTAAAGAACCCTTTCCTATTTAGCAGTCGGAATCACCTTTCTTCCACCCGTAATGAGGGCACCCTGGTCCTTATTGTGGTCTTTGGAAGGAATAAGCCATGAGCCAGTCCTTTGTACTGACCACATATATATTTATACATATAAATGAGACTTCTCTGAGACGTCTTTTTTCTAAGCGAAGCAAGCCCAACTTTTCCACGCTCCCATCATATGAGAGGTCTACCATCCCTTGTAATAATCTAGTTGCCCGCCTTTGAACTGACTCTAATTTTCTGAATGTCCTTTTTTAAATGTGGAGCCAAAAACTGGATCTATATTCCAGATGTGGCCTCACAAGTGATTTATAAAGGGTAATAATTAGAGTTGAATGAAACAGGTCAGTCAGATTCAAAAATCGCCGACTTTCGCCAAAGTTGGGTTTCATGAAATGAAACCAGACCATGACGTGCAGTCGGCCGAACGTTCGGCAACCCGAGCGCCAAAGTTGGGTTTCGCCGCTTGCAGGCACCTTTTTTTCACCAATGAGCAAGGACGTACACTGTGGGCAACGAGATGACGTGTGCAGTGGTGCCGGGCCAGTACCGCTCATTGGCTGAGCCGCCCACCGGCTCAGCCAATGAGCGGCGTGGGATTCGAATGCATGTGTGTGTGTGTGTGTGTGTGTGTATGCAGGCATCGTCCGATGGGACTACAAGTCCCATCGGGCTATGCCTGCTACACTGTCAGTGAGTGACACATTAGCTAATGATGGGACAGTAGTAGTCCCATCATCCGGCTAATGTGTTGAATGTAAAAAAAAATATACATTACATACACAACATACAGAACATACAACATATGACACAGAACATACATATAACACAGAACATACATATAACATACAACACGTAACAGACATATAACATACATATAACACATAACATACAGAACATACATTTAACACATAACATACAGAACATACATATAACATACAACACATAACATACAGTACATACATGTAACACATAACATACAGAGCATACATATAACATACAACACATAACATACATATAACATGCAACACATAATATACAGTACATACATATAACACATAACATACAGTACATACATATAACATATACTGTAACACATAACATACAGTACATACATGTAACACATAACATACAGAGCATACATATAACATACAACACATAACATACATATAACATGCAACACATAACATACAGTACATACATTTAACATACAACACATAACATACAGAACATACATATAACATAAAACACATAACATACATATAACATACAACACATAATATACAGTACATACATATAACACAAAACATACAGAACATACATATAACATACAACACATAATATACAGTACATACATATAACACATAACATACAGAACATACATATAACACATAACATACAGTCTTGCTTTTATACATTCAGGAGGCCATAATGGCACAGCGTAGAGTAGGACTGCCCCATATGAGAATGCCTTGTCGTGGGGGGGGTGGCTCAAAGAATTGATCAATTATTTGCAAATGTCTCATTTTTAACCCCTTAATGTCCACTGACGTGCAGAGTCCGTCATGGCAAGGTGCCAGTTCCGGCACCAGGACGGACTCTGCACGTCATGCCTTTGATCTACCACTGCGTGTAAACACGCAGTGGTAGATCAGTGCCGACAGCTGTCACAGACAGCTGACAGGCACGGCAAGCGGTGCGGGGACCTTTGCCGTCGGTTCCCGCACTCACAGCGCTGTGATTGGTCAGTTAATCTGACTGACCAAACACAGCAGCGATCGCGCAGGAGAAGCTGAAATTTCAGCTTCCCCAGCGCGATCAGTGCAGGAGCCGGCGCTGCAGTGGCCAGGCTTCCTGCACTGACAGCCAGGAGCGGAGCCCCCACCGCCCCTGGCTGTTAACCCCCTGACTGCTGCGATCGAGCGCGATCGCAGAGCTCAGGGGGGAGGCAGAGGGTCGGGAGCTCCCTCTGCCTCAGATCAGCACCCTGCACTGTATTTGCAGGGGCCGATCTTTGCCTTGATGACCCGGGGGTTGTCATGACAACCTCCGGGTCATTTAGCTACGGGAAGCTGCTGTGATCATGTCACAGCAGCTTCCACTATAGTTGCAATGCATTGCAATGCCAGAGCATTGCAATGCTTTGTAACTGCAATCAAAAGTAAAAAAAGTGAAAGTCCCATAAAGGGACAAGTTGAAAAAAATCATTTTTAAAAAAAAAATTGAAAAAAAAATATTAAAAAATAATTTAAAAAAAATCCCCTAAAAAATACACATTTTTATGTAATAAAAAAATAAAAACAAAAAAATACACATGTTAGGTATCGCCATGTCCGTAAAAATCCCATCTATAAAAGCATAACCCTAGTTAACCCCTTCAGTGAAAGCCGTAAAAAAAAAAACACAAAAAAGTAGTAAATTATACTTTTTCCAAGCAGTATCATTATACCGCTTGGAAAAAGTGCAATAACACGCGATCAAAAGTCAGATATAAATAATCATGGTACCGCTGAAAACGTCATCTTGTCCCGCAAAAAACAAGCTGCTACATAGCATCATCAGCAAAAAAATAAAAAAGTTATAGCTCGCGGAATAAACTGATGCAAAAATAATTATTTTTTCTATAAAATTCTTTATTGTGTAAAAAACGCCAAAACATAAAAAAAATATATAAATGAGGTATCGCTGTAATCGTAGTGACCCGAAGAATAAAGCTGCTTTATCAATTTTACCACACGTGGAACGGGGGAAAAAAAATTAAAAAAAAAACAATTCCTGAATTGCTGGTTTTTGTTCATTCTGCTTCCATAAAAAATCGGAATAGGAAGCGATCAAAAAAACGTTATGTGCCCGAATATGGTACCAATAAATACGTCAGCTCGTCCCGCAAAAAATAAGCCCACAGATAACTCTGTTGGCCGAAATATGGAAAAATTATAGCTCTCAAAATACGGCGATGCAAAAAATTCTTACAAAAAATTATTCCAAAGAAAAGCATCTTTTAGTGTGTGACAGAAGCTAAACATGAAAAAAGGGTGTAAATCTGGTATCGCTGTAATCGCACCGATCCGAGGAATAAAGTCGCCTAATCACTAATATCGCACGAGGAACGGCGTAAAAAAAGAAAACCAATTCTTCACCTTTGGTAGATTTGTTCATTGTGCCTCCCAAAGATCGCAGTAAGGCGATCACATGGTTCCCCCCCGCATATGGGGTATCAGCGTACTCAGGACAAAAATGCACAATAGCTTTTGGGGTCCTATTTCTCCTGTTACCCTTATAAAAATAAAAATTTGGGGGCAAAAAGGTCATTTTTGTGGAAAAAAATATGATTTTTTTTTATTTTCACGGCTCTACGTTATAAACTTCTGTGAAGCCCTTGGGGGTTCAAAGTGCTGACCCACATCTAGATAAGTTCCTTGGGGGGTCTAGTTTCCAAAATGGAGTCACTTGGGGGGGTTTCTACTGTTTAGGCACATCAGGGCTATCCAAACGTGACATGACACCCACAGACCATTCCATCAAAGTCTGCATTTGAAAAGGCGCTACTTCCCTTTCGAGCTCTGCCATGCGTCAAAATAGTGGTTTCCCCCCACATATGGGGTATCAGCGTACTCAGGACAAATTGCACAATAACTTTTGGGGTCCTGTTTTGGGGCCCTTTGGAAAATAACAATTGGGGGTGGAAAGATCATTTTTGTGGAAAAGATATGATTTTTTAATTTTACTGCTCTACGTTATAACCTTCTGTGAAGCCCTTGGGGTTCAAAGCTCTCACCACACATCTAGATAAGTTCCTTTGGGGTCTAGTTTCCAAAATGGGGTCACTTGTGGGGGGTTTCCACTGTTTAGGCACACAGGGACTCTCCAAATACGACATGACATCCAATCTCAATTCCAGCCAAAAAAGTCAAATGGCGCTGCTTCCCTTCCGAGCTCTGCCATGCGCCCAAATAGTGGTTTTACCCCCCACCTATGGGGTATCAGCGTACTCAGGACTAATTGCACAATAAATTTTTGGGTCCTTTTATCCTTTGGAAAATAAAAATTGGGATGAAAAGATCATTTTTGTGGAAAAAATATGATTTTTTAATTTACGGCTCTACGTTATAACCTTCTGTGAAGCGCTTGGGGGTTAAAAGCTCTCACAACACATTTAGATAAGTTCCTTAGGGGGTCTAGTTTCCAAAATGGGGTCACTTGTGGGGGGTTTCCACTGTTTAGGCACACAGGGACTCTCCAAAAAGCGACATGGCGTCCAATCTCAATTCCAGCCAAAAAAGTCAAATGGCGCTGCTTCCCTTCCGAGCTCTGCCATGCGCCCAAATAGTGGTTTACCCCCCACATATGGGGTATCAGTGTACTCAGGACTAATTGCCCAATAACTTTTGGGGTCCTTTTATCCTTTGGAAAATAATAATTGGGATGAAAAGATCATTTTTGTGGAAAAAATATGATTTTTTAATTTTACGGCTCTACGTTATAACCTTCTGTGAAGCCCTTGGGGGTTAAAAGTTCTCACAACACATTTAGATGAGTTCCTTGAGGGGTCCAGTTTCCAAAATGGGGTCACTTGTGGGGGGTTTCCACTGTTTAGGCACACAGGGACTCTCCAAATGCGACATGGCGTCCAATCTCAATTCCAGCCCAAAAAGTCAAATGGCGCTGCTTCCATTCCGAGCTCTGCCATGCGCCCAAATAGTGGTTTACCCCCACATATGGGGTATCAGTGTACTCAGGACTAATTGCCCAATAACTTTTGGGGTCCTTTTATCCTTTGGAAAATAATAATTGGGATGAAAAGATCATTTTTGTGGAAAAAATATGATTTTTTAATTTTACGGCTCTACGTTATAACCTTCTGTGAAGCCCTTGGGGGTTAAAAGTTCTCACAACACATTTAGATGAGTTCCTTGAGGGGTCCAGTTTCCAAAATGGGGTCACTTGTGGGGGTTTCCACTGTTTAGGCACACAGGGACTCTCCAAATGCGACATGGCGTCCAATCTCAATTCCAGCCCAAAAAGTCAAATGGCGCTGCTTCCATTCCGAGCTCTGCCATGCGCCCAAATAGTGGTTTACCCCACACATGTATATCGGTGTACTCTGGAGAAATTGTACAACAAATATTGTGGTTCATTTTCTCCTGATACCCTTGACAAAATTTAAAAAAATTGTGTCGAAAGAAAAATTTTGGGAAAAAAAGTTAAATGTTCATTTTTTCCTTCCACATTGCTTCAATTCTTGTGAAGTACCTAAAGGGTTAATAAACTTCTTGAATGTGTCTTTGAACACGTTGAGGGTGAAGTTTTAGAATGGTGTCACTTTTGGGTATTTTCTGTCATATTGACCCCTCAAATTCACTTCAAATGTGAGGTGGTCCCTAAAAAAATGGTTTTGTAAATTTTGTTGGAAAAATGAGAAATCGCTGGTCAATTTTTAACACTTATAACTTCGTAACAAAAAAAAATTTTGGTTCCAAAATTGTGCTGATGTAAAGTAGACATGTGGGAAATGTTATTTATTAACTAATTTTTGTGACATATCTCTCTGATTTAATGGCATAAAAATTAAATTTTGAAAATTGCAAAATTTTCAAAATTTTTGCCATATTTCCATTTTTTTCATAAAAAAAGTAAGTTATATTGAAGAAATTTACCACTATCATCAAGTACAATATGTCACGAGAAAACAATCTCAGAATCGCCAAGATCCGTAGAAGCGTTCCAGAGTTATAACCTCATAAAGAGACAGTGGTCAGAATTGTAAAAATTGGCCTGGTCTTTAACCTACAAAATGGCTTGGTCATTAAGGGTTAAATACAGTTAGAAACCAATATGTGCATATGCACTTTATGTATTGCATGCTGACTATATTTTTACTTGATTTGGATCCATTATATGTCGGTTTTGCAAGCCGGCGAGAAAATCTCACCATACGGATGACACATGGATATTTTGATGCGAGGATTATCACATCCTCGCATGTACACGAATGAGATGCGGATCACTGTTCAGGGGACTTTTCTGCGTATTACGGCCGTATAATACGGTCCGATTTTTATACGGTGTGTGTGACTCCGGCCATAGACAGATAGATAGATAGATAGATAATAGACAGATAGATAGACAGATAGCTAGATAATAGATAGATAGATAGATAATAGATAGATAATAAATAGATGATAGATAGACAGATAGATAGATAGATAATAAATATATGATAGAAAGATAGATAGATAGATAGATAGATAGATAGATAGATAGATAGATAGATAGATAGATAGATAGATAGAAAGAAAGATAATAGATAGATAGAACATAGACAGATAGAAGATAGATAATAGATAGATAGATAGATAATAAATAGATGATAGATAGATAGATAGATAGATAGATAGATAGATAGATAGATAGATAGATAAATATATGATAGAAAGATAGATAGATAGATAGATAGATAGATAGATAGAAAGATAATAGATAGATAACATAGACAGATAGAAGATAGATAATAGATAGATAGATAGATAGATAGATAGATAGATAGATAGATAGATAGATAGATAATAGATGATAGATAGATAGATAGATAGATAGATAGATAGATAGATAGATAATAGATAGATAGAAGATAGACAGATAGAAGATAGATTGATAGATAGATAGATAGATAGATAGATAGATAGATAGATAGATAGATAGATAGATAGAAGATAGAAAGATGATAGATAGATAGATAATAGATAGAAGATAGATAAATAGATAATAGATAGATAGAAGATAGATAAATAGATAATAGATAGATAGATAGATAGATAGATAGATAGATAGATAGAAGATAGACAGATAGATAGAAGATAGATAGATATATAGATAGATAGTTTGATAGACAGATAGATAGATAATAAATAGATGATAGATAGATAGATAGATAGATAGATAGATAATAAATAGATGATAGATGGATAGATAATAGATAGTAGATAGACATATAGATAGAAGATAGATAGATAGATAATAGATATATAGATAGATAGAAAGATAATAGATAGATAGATAATAGATAGATAATAGATAGATAGATAGATAGATAGATAGAAGATCGACAGATAGATAATAGATAAATAGATAGATAATAGATAATAGATAGATAGATAATAGATAGATAGATAGATAGATAGATAGATAGATAGATAGATAGATAAAATGACAGATAGACAGATAGATAATATTTAGACAGATAGATAGAAGATAGATACAGTGCCTTGTGAAATTATTCGGCTCCCTGGAACTTTTCAACCTTTTCCCACATATCATGCTTCAAACATAAAGATACCAAATGTAAATTTTTGGTGAAGAATCAACAACAAGTGGGACACAGTTGTAAACTTGAATGAAATGTATTGGTTAATTTACATTTTTGTGGAAATACAAAAACTGAAAATAGGGGCGTGCAATATTATTCAGCCCCTTTACTTTCAGTGCAGCAAACTCACTCCAGAAGTTCATTGTGGATCTCTGAATGATCCAATGTTGTCCTAAATGACTAATGATGATAAATATAATCCACCTGTGTGTAATCAAGTCTCCGTATAAACGCACCTGCTCTGTGATAGTCTCAGGGTTCTGTTTGAAGCACAGAGAGCATCATGAAGACCAAGGAACACAACAGGCAGGTCCGTGATACTGTTGTGGAGAAGTTTAAAGCCGGATTTGGATACAAAAGGATTTCCAAAACTTTAAACATCCCATGAAGCACTGTGCAAGCGATCATATTGAAATGGAAGAGTATCATACCACTGCAAATCTACCAAGACATGGCCGTCCTCTAAACTTTTATCTCAAACAAGGAGAAGACTGATCAGAGATGCAGCCAAGAGGCCCATGATCACTCTGGATGAACTGAGATCTGCAGCTGAGGTGGGACAGTCTGTCTATAGGACAACAATCAGTCGTACACTGCACAAATCTGGCCTTTATGGAAGAGTGGCAAGAAGAAAGCCATTTCTCAAAGAAATCCATAAAAAGTGTCATTTAAATTCTGCAACAAGCCACCGGGGAGACACACTAAACATGTGGAAGGAGGTGCTCTGGTCGGATGAAACCAAAATCGAACTTTTTGGCAACAATGCCAAATGATATGTTTGGCATAAAGGCAACACAGCTCATCAGCCTGAACACATCATCCCCACTGTGAAAGATGGTGGTGGCAGCATCATGGTTTGGGCCTGCTTTTCTTCAGCAGGACAAGGAAGCTGGTTCAAATTGATAGGAAGATGGATGGAGCCAAATATGGGACCATTCTTGAAGAAAACCTGTTGGAGTCTGCAAAAGACCTGAAACTGGGATGGAGATTTGTCTTAAAAGAAGATAATGGTCCCAAACATAAAGCAAAATCTACAATGGAATGGTTCAGAAATAAATGTATCCAGGTGTTAGAAAGGCCAAGTCAAAGTCCAGACCTGAATCCAATTGAGAATCTGTGGAAGGAGCTGAAAACTGCTGTTCATAAACAATCTCCATCCAACCTCACTGAGCTCGAGCTGTTTGCCAAGGAAGAATGGGCAAGAATTTCAGTGTGTAGATGTACAAAAATGATAGAGATATACCCCAAGCGACTTGCAGCTGTAATCGCAGCAAAAGGTGGCGCAACAAAGTATTACGTTAAAGGGGCCGAATAATATTGCACGCCCCACTTTTCAGTTTTTATATTTCCACAAAAATTTAAAAAACCAATAAATTTTGTTCAACTTCACAATTATGTCCCACTTGTTGTTAATTCTTCACCAAAAATTAACATTTGGCATATTTATGTTAGACGCATGATATGTGGTAAAAGGTTGAAAAGTTCCAGGGAGCCGAATACTTTCGCAAAGGCACTGTAGATAGATAGATAGAAAATAGATAGATAATAGATAGATAGATATTACGTAGATAATAGATAGATAGAATGGTACATAAATAGTTAAAGACCAACGCACACACACACACACAAAATCTTCACGCAATAGCGTTTTTAAAAAAAAATGGGAAAAAAAATGGCGTGGGCTCCAGCGCAATTTTCTGCGCCAGAGGGGGAAAGCCGACGGCTCGGGCCAATATTTTTTCAGCCTGGGAAGGGTTAATACCCATGGAGCTTCCCAGGCTATATCAGCCCGCAGCTAGCCTTTACTGGCTATTAAAATAGGGGGACCCCAAAAAAAAATGACGTGGGGTCCCCCAGTAATTCATAGCCAGAAAGGCTACGCAGATAGCTGCGGGATGATATTCATAGACTAGGAAGGGGCCATGGATATTGGCGCACCCCCCTGGCTAAAAAATACCAGCACCGAGCGGCCCCAGAATTGGCGCATCTGTATGATGCGCCAATTCCGGCACTTAGCCCTTCTCTTTCCACATTCCTGTAGGGGTGGGATATGGGGTAATAAGGGGTTAATATCACTTTGCTATTGTAAGGTGACATTAAGCCCGGTTAATAATAGAGAGGCGTCAATAAGACTCCTATCCATTATTAATCTTATATTAAGAAAGGGTTAAAAAACAACACACGCATAAGAATAAAGTATTTTAATGAAATAAAACACAACACGGTTTTCATATCTTTATTATATGCTGAGAAAACAAGCGACGCCCTCGATCTGCAATAAAACGTAAAAAAATAAAACAACCGTATACTCCCTGTCCGAAGCAGTCTAATTAATAACGAATGTCCCACAACGATCTCCCCTATAGAACAGTGACATCAGGTGATGCCACTGCTCTGTAGGGCCTCCCAGTGATGCACCGACAGGAGACAATGGCTCCTGCAGTGCATCACTGAGTTCATTCTCTCACTTTATGGCAATGCTGCATGGGAATTTTCTCACCCAGCATTGCCGGTGAGAGAATGAACTGTAGTGACGTCATTCTCTCCCGGCGTCTGAGCGATACACAGGAGTGTATCGCAGGGGCGGTGTAGAGAACTGACATCACCCGATGTCAGCATTCTATACCGGAGATCGTCATGGGACACTTGTTATTATCTGGACTACGGCGGACAGGTGATGTATAGGTTGCATTATTATTTTATTTTTATTACAGGAGACGATGGCATCGGGGAATAGGTGATTGGTGAATATGTACTCTGTGTAGCGATAGTAATGAACACATAGACAGATGGGAGAGTAAGACTTCACTATACCTTTTGTATGTGGTTTGAGGACCTGTGATGAGGTCACTGCCACATGACCTGTCACGTGCTCTGTGTTAGCTGAATGTCTGGTATATATAAATGAGCCTACTGCTGACCACAGGTGTGAGTGGCTGGAGGTGTGGAAACCTCCAGTGTGGGAGTTCTGAGGAGACCTCCAGTGTGTGTGCTGAAAAGAGTACTCAGTTATAGTACCAGGACGTTATAGCTGTTTTTCTGTTACTTTGTGCCGAAGAAGGCTGTTTTGTTTTCTGTTTGACAGCAAGTTTATGAAGTCTTAATAAACTTGCTTAAAGAACCAGGAAGAGTCGCCCTCCTGCTTACCTCCGGTCGCACACCAGCGAGACCACATCCCTACAATTGGTGGAGAATGCGGGCAGCGTTCCCAGCAGAGAAATGGAGGACCTGCTGAAACACTTGGTCCAGGTGCAGGTGCAGCAGCAAGAGACTAACAGGATGTTGTTGCAACAGGTGCAGCAGACCCAGCAGCTTCTGACAACCACCATCCAGGGCAGGACGAGCACCCCAACCCCAGGTCTGGCTGATGACAACCACGTCAGAAAGGCGGTAAGACGCACATTACAGAAAATGACCCCCGGGATGATGTGGAGGCCTTCCTGTCTGTATTTGAGAGGGTTGCTGAAAGGGAAAGACTGTAAGGTTCTTTGTCTCTGTTGACATGTTCCTTGAAACTCAGTTTTCCGTCGGCCATTTTGCTTTCTGTCTTTCTGCAGCTCTTGCCCTCAGTTAATATGGAGTTTCCAGTTTTCATGTTCCCGCCCTGATTCTTCCCTCTTGCTTCTTAAGCAGCCTCAGCTGAACAATCAGTGCTCCTGAATCAAGCCTCAGTCAGTCTGTGACCTGACTTCTGGAAACCTTGGACTTGTACTCCAGCTATTCCCTACTGAGGAACCTTGGAACACTTTTGGACTCTGGAAACCTGCTGTTTGGTGAATCCATGTTTGCAGAGGAATTACGGTACAGAGAAGAGATCCTGAACCTGCTTTGGAGATTTATTGTAGTGCTTGAAGTTACTCTGGCCTGCTGTGTCTCCTGTCGCTGTTCCTGCAAACTGTGTGAACTTTTCAGCATGCTTGTATGAAGTAATACAAGTAGTGTTGAGCGATACAATAATGCAAATATCGGCTATCGGCCGATATTAGCTCTATCGGCCTTTCGATAATTCGTTTCGATATTTTCGTCATATCGAATACCGGAATCGGAAGTTCCCATAATTCTTTGCGAGGCAATGTGATTTTAGTCAGCCAATGAGGAATCCTAAGAAGTGTGGGCACATCCTGTACTGCTGCGGTCATGTTAACTAATGGCATGGCTGTGATTGGATGCTGAAATGATGTCAGAATGCACTATAAAAGGCGCCGCCGCCATTTTAGCGTCACTGTGCTGTGAATTCAGTAAGGGACAGAACGCTGCTGTGCTGACTCTGAGGGACAGTTAGAGATTCCGATTTAGTGTACTGTGCTGTAGGCAGGCTAGCACCAACCGCTGTGTAAAGCTTCCTTTTGCCTGCAGTGTTGTTTTAACAGCTCTGCAAGGTGTGTGTGAGTGCAGGTGACGCTGCAGTTTGCTCTGCATGCAACGCTGTCTGTAGGCATCTGCACATGTCACTCACAGACTATTTTTTTTTTCCTTCAGTGTAATTCTTGCAGCTCCATGCAATTTAACTATTAGTGTGACGCGCTTCCATCCGTATACAATACATTGGTTGCAAACACTATAGAAGTAGACAAAGGAGTAGCCTTTCACAGATTGTGGACAGTTGTGTTTCAGTGTTCACTTCAGTCTGTGTTTTTTATTTTTTGAGTGCACATCACGCTCCAGTTACTTGTTCAAGCACTGCTGCTTGTACTCTGCTGAGCGTGTCTCAGTGCCTCATCCTTTTCATTTCTCTCCAATTGGTTCTGCTCCATTCCATTTAAAATAAATATAATCTATTAGTGTGACGCGCTTCCATCCGTATCCAATACATTGGTTGCAAACACTATAGAAGTAGACAAAGGAGTAGCCTTTCACAGATTGTGAACAGTTGTGTTTCAGTGTTCACTTCAGTCTCTGCGTAATAACCACACTTAGGCCTTATAACTTTTCTGACTTTCTTTATCAATCTACCAAGATGAAGAAGTCAGTGAGTAAGGCACGTGGTCGTGGCCGTGGAGTTTCAGCAGGGAAGGACGTGGGGATTCTGTGTCTGCTGCCGCCCTCAGTGACACAGCATCCACCATTTATCCCCGTGAGCGTTCCTTTATGCGCACTTTGGTAGGAGCTCGGCGTGCCCCCCTGCTGCGGGAAGAACAAATTGAAGCCGTTGTTGGTTGGATGGCAGCCAATGCATCGACTTCAATTCCTTCCACCTCCTCTCAGGAACACAACACTGTTGAGCAACCATCTGTCTGTTCACCGCCTGTCAAATTGCCAAGGCAGTCAGAGAGTTCTGTACAGGAGCCAGCTGAGTCTCTGCTTCTGTTCTCAGAATCTGTTGGCTCGCAAACACGGGCACAGGCAAGCAGCATTCTGCAATTTGAAGAAGAGGGAGTATGCAGTGATGCGCAACAGCTGTGTCTCTCTCAATCTGAAGAGGCGGGTGAGCCAGTGCCGATGGACAGCACACCGCAGAACGCATCTTATGATGATGATGAGACTCAGGTGCCAGGTTTTGTGGAGCATGGTGCTGCCCAGACCATCCAACAGCAGCAGGTGTTGGAAGAGGGTAGTGGAGATGATGAAGTCCGAGACCCAACATGGCGTGAGCAACAGGAAGGTGGTGGGAGCAGCTCTGAGGAAGAGATTGTCCCAACGGTACAAAGAGGAGGGAGAGGTAGGCTGCAGACTCGCTTGCCTGTAGCCTCCAGTTTGGCACCTGTTGGGAGCAGTTCTCTTAGAAATGTCAAAATTGGCGCTCCTATGACTTGCACTGCGTGGTCCTTTTTTGACAGACTTGTACATGATATTTGCTATGTTCAATGCAAGCTGTGTAAGCAAAAAGTTAAAAGAGGTAAAAATAGCAGGAACCTGAATACCACAAATATGTGGACACATGTACGGACAAAGCACGTAGCTGAGTTCCAAAGACACACTGGAGATGTAGGCCAACCTACAGCAGCACCTACATCTTTAGGTCATGTTCGAGCCTCTACCTCCAGCTCTCACACACCTGTTTCGACTTCCTCACAGGATCTCCATGGAAGAACCTCGGTCACTGTTGTCCATAGAGAAACCCACTGCAGCAAGTTCACAGTCATCGTCACACTCCCAGAACAAAAAACAGCCATCGGTAACACAGGCATGGGATAAAAGACGGCCATACTCGGCAAACCATCCACGAGCACAGGCTCTGAATGCTGGCCTTGCAAAACTCCTGTCCCTTGAAATGCTGTCATTCAGGCTGGTGGAGACTGACAGTTTCAGGAACTTTATGGCATTGGCAGTCCCACAATATAATGTGCCAAGCCGATTTTATTTCAGCAGGCAAGCTGTCCCTGCTCTGCAAAAACATGTCGAGGGAAACATTAAACATGCGCTACTAAACGCCGTCAGTAGCAGGGTCCACCTGACCACCGATGCGTGGACCAGTACCCATGGCCAGGGACGATACCTTTCCCTCACTGCCCATTGGGTTAATGTTGTGGAGCCGGGTACAGATCTTGCCAGTGGCGCTGTATGTGTTCTGCCAACTCCAAGGATTGCAGGAATCCAGTCTGTGCACATTGATTCCTCCTCCTACTCCAGTTCCTCAGAATCATCGCTGCACGAGCCGTCACGGTATACCTCCACATGGACCCGTGAACGCTTACCTGTTGCGACCGATATGAGCACAGCCGTGGCCAAACGTCAACAGGCCGTACTGAAATTAATTCCCATGGGGAATCGAAGCCACACAGCGCAGGAGCTCTGGGATGCCATCAAGCAGGAGAGCGATGTGTGGTTTTTGTCAGCTAATCTCCAGCCAGGCTTGGTAGTGTGTGACAATGGCCAAAATCTGGTGGCAGCTCTGGGCCTTGGCAACCTCACTCACATACCATGTTGGCACATGTGCGAACTTGGTCGTGCAGAGTTTTTTGAGGGACTATCCGGATCTTGATGCACTGCTGCACAAGGTCCGCCTAGAGTGCGCTCACTTGCGACGTTCCAGCATGGCCAGATCGCGCATTGCAGCTCTGCAAGTCAGATTTCGCCTTCCTGAACATCGCATCATATGTGACGTACCCACCAGGTGGAATTCCACGTTACATATGTTGGAGCGGTTGTGTGAGCAGCAGCCAGCAGTAATGGAGTATCAGCTGCAACAGGCGCAATCAACTCGCAATTTGCGCCGTTCACACTTCACCACTACTGAGTGGGCCTCTATGAAGGACATCTGCGACGTTTTGCGGGCGTTTGATGTCTCAACGCGGATGGCGAGTGCAGATGATGCACTAGTCAGCATGACTGTCCCCCTTATCTGCCTGCTTCAGAAATCACTGAAAGCACTAAAGGAAGAGGTTTTGGAAGAGGTGGAGGATGAGGAGTCACAAATTCAATTGCCTTCAGGACAGTCATCGCAACGTGGTTCCTCACAAAGGGCTGGGCAGGGCTCACTTTGTGAGAAGGATGAGGAGGAGGAGGAGTCAATGCAGGAGGAAGAAATCCCTACAGAGGGAGGTACACAACGCTCTAGTCAGTATGTAGAGCGAGGGTGGGGTGATGCAGAGGAGACAGAGATGACGCCTCTTCCAGAGGACAGCCTTTGTTGGCCAGTTGGGAGTCTGCAGCACATGGTTGATTTCATGCTTCAGTGCCTGAGAAACGACCGCCGCATCGCCCACATTCTCAGCACGTCAGATTATTGGGTGTACACCCTCCTAGACCCTTGCTACCGGGACAACTTACAAACCCTCATCACACCGGTGAACCGGGACCGTAAAATGCAGGAGTACCAAGACACACTGGTGCAATCCATACTGTTGTACATTCCAGCCGAGAGAGGTGCTGCTGCTGCTGCTACTGCTTTACAAAGCAGCTCTGTGCGTCGAGGCAGTGTAGACACCTCTACAGCAAGAGGGATCAGAAGCAGCGCCTCTGCACAGGGCAAGAACTGTATGTTACAAATGTGGCAAAGTTTTGTGACAGCGCCAGCAAGGTCTACACCATCCGAGACGGCTCCAGTCACCAGGAAGAAACGTTTCCGTAAGATGGTGACAGACTACTTGGCTTTCCCTCTAAGTGTACTCCCAGATGCCTCTTCCCCTTTCAAATTTTGGGTCTCTAAGTTGGATACATGGCCAGAGCTTAGCCAGTATGCATTGGAGGTGCTGGCTTGCCCTGCTGCCAGTGTATTATCTGAGCGTGTCTTTAGTGCTGCAGGTGGTGTAGTAACAGACCGTCGCATGCGACTATCCTCAGAGAATTTAGACCGGCTTACTTTTCTGAAAATGAACAAGGCATGGATCTCACCTGAATTTGCCTGTCCGTTTTCAGATTAAATAACTGTTTGTCAACGTTTTCCATGTCTCCTGTTATGTTCATCTTTCTACCACCTGAACTCTACTCCCTGGGCTACAACACCGCCATTTGTTGCTCGTAAGTAATTGGCAGGGGTACTGACTCCTGGCCAGCCTGGTTACAGCACGACAGCTGTTTCCTGGCAGTGTGAACGTCAATTATCCTCCAATAAGTTGTGCTGTCGTGTTGCATTCGGGTTAGCCGACTCTATGGTGCCTGCAGTTTAGGTGATTCCTATGTGTGCTGTGGGATATGTAAATAAAGGCGGTTTCCATTGTGACAATAGGATAAGCACCCACTGTAGGACTGTGTGATTCGGTAACTGCGGACGGCTTGCGTCCTGTCAACTTACATTTTCATGGGTGCGTTCTTCTACCCGTCCGGGGTCCAGTACCGTCAAGTGGTTCTCCCCAGTGCCTTTGGCCTAGGTGCCTCCATCTCGTATCCGAGTTCCAGCAACGTCTGCTGGTCCTTGGTAGTGCTTTGGAGCACAGGTACCTCCTGCTTAGTAACCGTGTCACAGTAACGTCAGCTGGTACTCGGTTGTGACATTGCCTCTTTTCCTTCTGCTACCCGTCCGGGGTCCAGTACAGTCATGCTGGTCCTCGTTACCATTCCATTGTCCTCTTGCCTACCATCTGATAACCCGTCAGGGTTCTCCTGTAACGTCAGCAGTTTCCTCTCAGTCAATTAGCGATCCATTTAAAAGACCACCCAGAAGAAGATGACGCCAACAAGGACGACGAGCATGAAGCCAACCAGCCTGAACACCATCACAAAGAAAAAATAAAAGATTACCCAGAAGAAGATCACCAACAGGACAAAGAAGGTTAAGATAAACTACAAGATACAGAACAAGAGACAGAAGAACAATAAGCAAAAGATCAAAAAGCAGAAGAACATGAAGTATAAGACCAAAATGAAGAGCAAAATATATGCTCTAAATTCTAAGCAGAAGAAGACTAAGCAGTGTATGGGGTGAGTCCGTTCCTCCTCTTGGTGCCCCTGGAAAATGCCTGCTGCTGCAGGCTAAACTGAACACGGACAAATACTGTTGTAATTTAAATCTTTTGTGACAGCAAGAACGGAAGGATGAACAATTCATACTTTTACAGATTACAAGTACAGGAATCTCTGTCACAAATAAGAATATGATGAAGAAGATGAAGAGGAAGAAGATGAAGAATTTGAATATGAACAAGATTAATTAGTTTAATAATAACAATATGAGTAATGTAAACAAAAACATGAATAGCAAGAAGTTTAAGAAGAAGATTAAGAAGGTGAAGATGAAGAATAATTTGATGAGAAAGATGATGCTGCTGCTGAAGATTATGAAGGAGAAAGTGTGGCACTGGCAAAAGTTAAAAAGGTGAAGAGCATGGAAGTTGTGAAACATACATATTTGCCAAAATAGAAAAAAGGTTAACAACATTGTCAATTTGTTAGTCAATCCAAACGTATTTCCAAAAAAAAATATATTAATGCTATTCCAATGCATTGGGTTAAACATGTATGCCTTTATTGTCTCCTCAACCTCCCCAATACATTCTACATTAGTCTTTGTTGTTTTCCTTCATGTACAATTAACCAACAAGGCAAGAATGTTTTATTTTGTTTCCATAGACTTACATTGGACTTCCGCAATCGGAATCGGATATCGACGATATTTAGTGCTATCGGCGATACAATTTCGATACGATATTTTTAGATATCGAGCAATATCGCTCAACACTAAATACAAGTCATTTCATATCAACCTGTGTCTCCTGTGTTTTCCTCGCACCCAATCACAAGACGCTATAGGAACTGTACACTATACATGACAAAGACTTCCCCAGAGCATTGGGCAGAGGTACTGGCCCCATACCTGACAGGGGAACCCCAGAAGGCGTACTTCGATTTAACTGTGCAGGACGCTCAGCAGTATCCTAAGTTAAAGGTGGAGATCCTTGCACGGTTGGGGGTGACAATGACTGTCAGGGCACAGAGAGTGCACCGCTGGGCTTATCACCGGGACAAACCACCCCGCTCCCAAATGTTTGACCTGCTGCACCTGGTCCAGAAATGGCTACAGCCAGAGTCAGCTACGCCGGCACAGATGGTAGAAAGAGTCGTCATGGATCGGTTTGTGCACTCCCTGCCAAAGCCCCTACAGACTTGGGTTGCCCAGGGTGATCCCCAGAATGCTGATGAACTGGTCGGACTGGTCGAGAGGTACCAGGGAATGGAAGGTGCCTTGGGGAAGCAGCCCATTCCGTACTGGCGGCCCCAACAGGGGGCAGAGTCCCAAAAAGGGGTGGGGCGCCCAAGGTAAAAATGGCGGGGGGAGGTGGTGCCCAAAGTCACTGTGGGTGATATTATTTGTTGGAGGTGCCACGAGCCAGGACACATAGCTGCCCGGTGTCCCTAGACTACCGAGCAGATGGACTGCAGCATAGGACACCGTATTTCATGGTATGCATATCCAGCCTGCAGTATGAACCCGTTCCCCAATCAGGGTCCTCAAGTATGTCCCGTGAAGGTGAACGGTGACGCAGTAATGGCGCTGCTAGACTCTGGGACTTAGTGACCTTGGTGAGGTCCACTTTTCCTCTCAACATATTACCAGGGAAAAAAGTTGGTGTTCAGTGCATACATGGTGATGTAAAGGACTACCCTATGGCCAGAGTGGACATTGAAACGACGCATGGCACTGAGTCCCATGAAGTCGGCGTCGTTCGGGACTTGGTGCGTCCTATAATTATAGGCCAGGATTTTTGTCTGTTTTGGGATCTGTGGAGAAAGGGTTCTGAGGTCCCTAGCGAGAATGAGGAACCAGTAAACCCTAACAAACTACTGCCACACTCAGAGGGGACGGAGTCCCAAACTGAGTGGGTGAGGAGAAAAGAGGTGGCGGCGGATGAGCCGAGGAACTATTGCCGGGTTCAGGGTTTGAACAGCGTATGTCGCCAATGGTCTACTGACTTTACATCTGACCAGGGGCACTGAACTGTTCTCTAAAAGTGAATGGAGAGTGTGTGAGTGGACTTCTAGACTCAGGGAGCCAGGTGACCCTACTGAGCGACACACTCCCTGTCTATCTGATTCCCGGAAGGAAAATGGAAGTCCGTTGCATTCATGAGGTTACTAGGGAGTATCAGGTAACCAGGCTAATTATTGAAACGTCCACTATTATTTCTACCCTTGATGTCCCTATAGTCCCAGACTTACCATACCCTATAATAATAGGCCAGGATTTTAAACGGTTTTGGGAGGTGTGGGACGAAGGACTGACTGAGAGCTCAGAAGGGAACCAGAAGGACCCTAAGAGAGGCCGATCCCAGCAGGCGGCTTTAGTGGTTGCTGATAGTGTAGGGGGCAAAACAGAGGTAGCACCCCCTATAGTCAAAGATACCCAGTGCCTGGTGACGGGTAGAAAGTGTGGCTCAGACCAAAGTGGGGACTTCGGGGTGACCAAATATAGGACCGGAGGAAACTGGGTACCTCCAGGAATAGGGGCCGACACCTGGTTAAGTGGGGACTTGCTGTTCCCAGACGACAGGGGGAGTGGGAAAGACTCCTATGCAGACTGTAACTTAACCGCAAGTGAAAGCGAGTGCAGCAAGGTGGAGTCGGGTACAAGTGGCAGATCTTCTCCTCCCCGCAGGGGCTGCGGAAAGGCCAGACAGCCTATACTCTCTAAGAAGAGAAATAAGGGGGAAATGATAGTGCCACATGTACGGGATAAAAGAGAGCAAGACCATAAGATAGAGCTGCTTAAAGAGACAGTCATGCGAGAAAGGATACGGAGACAAGGGATTGAGCAACGAGTGGAGGACCTGGAGAAGGAAGTCTCTAAAGTCCAAGGTCAACTATCAGCGTGCCAGACGGCGAACCAAGTCCTAGTGAAAGATACGGAGATGCTCAGAGAGGCCCAGGAGAAGCATCAGCAGTAACTTCTACGGAGAGAGGATGAGCACCGCTGCTGGGCAGAGGAGCAAGAGAAAATTCTCCAAAAACTCCAGATAGAGAAGGAAGCTAATTCCCAGCTCAGGAAATCCACGACAGACCAGGAAATCGAACGGTTGCGCTCTCCCGGTCCGAGCGTACGGGAGGAGAGTGAACTGAAGAGGCTGACCAAAGAAGGGGCCTCGACGGCGGAAGAAAGTCAGCATGGGAACCGCCACCCAGATGGCCACACCCGGGAAGTCACAGTGAAGCGGGAGGCGGACATAAGAGATATGCCACTACAATACCTCCGCGAGAAGCAGAGACGTCGAGAGCCAACAAGAAAACCTCCAAGTCGGAGGGGGTTGGTGGAAAGCCTTAGGAAGATCCGGATGCTCCTGGAGGTGCACCAGGGAAAAATAGAGCAGCTAAGACTTGAGAAGGAGCAGACCAACAGACAGCTGCAAGAGTTGGGGGAAAAAGGCAGTCACCTTCAACCTACAGTATAGAGAGGCGCAGAGGTTCGCTTCAGAGTGAAAGTCATCGAAGTGAAACTAAGACAGAACATAGATGGCCTGAAATGAGAGGTAGAGGCAGTGACACCTCAATTAGCTCAGGACTCAGTGACCTAAGCCAAACTGTGACAGACCGGTTAATTGTGGAGACGACTGAAAAGAGTTTCTAGTCGGTGAATGAAATGTGCCAAGCCCACGGCTTTAGGCAGAGGGGGGAGGTATGTAGCGATAGTAATGAACACATAGACTGATGGGAGAGTAAGACTTCACTATACCTTTTGTATGTGGTTTGAGGACCTGTGATGAGGTCACTGCCACATGACCTGTCATGTGCTCTGTGTTAGCTGAATGTCTGGTATATATAAATGAGCCTACTGCTGACCACAGGTGTGAGTGGACTGGAGGTGTGGAAACCTCCAGTATGGGAGTTCTGAGGAGACCTCCAGTGTGTGTTGCTGAAGAGAGTACTCAGTTAGAGTACCAGGACGTTATAGCTGTTTTTCTGTTACTTTGTGCCGAAGAAGGCTGTTTTGTTTTCTGTTTGACAGCAAGTTTATGAAGTCTTAATAAACTTGCTTAAAGAACCAGGAAGAGTCGCCCTCCTGCTTACCTCCGGTCGCACACCAGCGAGACCACATCCCTACATCTGTTATGTGTTGTATGTTATGTGTATGTTCTGTATAGTATAAGTTATGCGTATGTTCTGTATGTTATGTGTTGTATGTTATGTGTATGTACTGTATGTTATGTGTTGTATGTCATGTGTATGTTCTGTATGTTATGTGTTATATGTATGTTCTGTATGTTATGTGTTGCATGTTATATGTATGTTCTGTATGTTATGTGTTGTATGTCATATGTATGTTATGTGTTGTATGTTATATGTATGTTACGTGTTGTATGTTATAAGTGTGCACTATTGTTAAGTGTTATATGTATGTTATGTGTTGTATATGTATGCACTGTATGTTATGTGTTATATGTATCTTATGTGTTGTATGTTATATGTATGCTCTGTATGTTATGTGTTATATGTATGTTCTGTATGTTATGTGTTGTATGTTATATGTATGTTACATGTGGTATGTTATATGTATGTACTGTATGTTATGTGTTATATGTATGTTATGGTGTTGTGTATGTTATTATGTTATATGTATATATCTTATGTTGTTATTGTTGTATATGTAGCTGTTATGTTATTTTGTTATTATATGTATGTTATGTGTTGTATGTTATATGTATGTTATGTGTTGTATGTTATATGTATGCTCTGTAATGTTATGTGTTATATGTATGTTACGTGTTATATGTTATATGTATGTTCTGTGTTATATGTATGTTATGTGTTATATGTATGCTATATGTATGTTACGTGTTATATGTTATATGTATGTTATGTGTTATATGTATGTTCTGTATGTTATGTGTTGTATGTTATA
Organism: Oophaga sylvatica; assembly: GCA_033576555.1. Taxonomy (NCBI): domain Eukaryota; kingdom Metazoa; phylum Chordata; class Amphibia; order Anura; family Dendrobatidae; genus Oophaga; species Oophaga sylvatica. The sequence continues at coordinate 27,210 of JARQOD010004329.1, read as the reverse complement.
TGTATGTTACATGTGGTATGTTATATGTATGTACTGTATGTTATGTGTTATATGTATGTTATGTGTTGTATGTTATATGTATGTACTGAATGTTATGTGTTATATGTATGCACTGTATGTTATGTGTTATATGTATGTTATGTGTTGTATGTTATATATATGCTCTGTATGTTATGTGTTATATGTATGTTCTGTATGTTATGTGGTGTATGTTATATGTATGTTATTTGTTGTATATTATATGTATGTTATGTGTTGTATGTTATATGTATGTACTGTATGTTATGTGTTATATGTATGTTATATGTATGTTACGTGTTATATGTTATATGTATGTTCTGTGTTATATGTATATTATGTGTTATGTTGTATGTTCTGTATGTTGTGTATGTAATGTATGTTTTTTTTTACATTCAACACATTAGCCGGATGATGGGACTACTACTGTCCCATCATTGGCTAATGTGTCACTCACTGACAGTGTGGCAGGCATAGCCGGATGGGACTTGTAGTCCCATCGGACGATGCCTGCATGCACACACACAGCCTCGCACACACACACATAGCAAAGCCGGGTGGCACCGCTCAGCCAATGGCAGAGGATTTGAATCCTGCGCCGCTCTTGGCTGAGCTGCCCGCCGGCAGATGAACTGTTCCAATATTTATGTTCATCTCTATCTCCCATAATGACAGTTCTGCTTTACGTCACTTGTCTTACCTATTGCATTTTTTCTGTTCTGTGTGGTGTATAAATATGTGATTCTTCAGATTTTGTATTAGTTTAGCCTGATGAAGAGACCTGAGTAGTCTCGAAAGCTTGCAATTTGTTACCATCTTTTCAGTTAGCCATTAAAAGGTATCAACCACTGAGGACTCTCAATTCTAAATATTTTTCTCTCTTTTTATACATCCTAAAATACCAAACCTTTGCAATATGTCTGTTGTATTAGTTTGAAAAATCTGAAACTCATGACTTAACACAGATGTTAAAGTGAATTCTAACTCCAGGATCTTTATATTTTTATAGTTCAATTCTTGCTGTAGGAACTCAATATTTAGTACCATCATATCCCATACATATTTGTCTTAAATCTGAATAAATCTGTAGAAAAATCAAAGTTATTAGAGAATAGATTTGGCATTAAATTGCTTGCATTGCCTTAAGGATTTGGTTAGCTATATGATATTCTTCCAGTGTAACAAGTTATAGTTGGATAGTGATGGTTCTTTTAGAGTGCATCTCTAATTCCTTTTACACATTACCTACTGCTGGCATATTAAGAAATGACACATCTAATACAAGCTTCATATCTTCCTTGGAGTGTGGAGCAACAATGGGTGTAGATTCCATGTTCAGGTGTCTTCACAATAACAGCAGGTCTATGCATGCTATAGGACTCACTCAAAAAGTAACTAAATAGACTTCCAGGAGGTGGAGCCAATGAATGGCTGCATTCTAACAAAGCTCCCTGGCTGTGGAGGAAAATCCATTTCCATCCCCTTAACTGGGGCATCAAAAAGCCGGAATAAAGACCAGACAAGGGCCTCCACTAACAGACCCAGCTATCCGGAGACCCCAGGGTCGATAGGCGCAGGCAGCGACATACAAAGCAGCAGAACTCCAGAGGAGGGAGCGAGGATGCCGAGGACCACACTACTGACCGGGTTTTGAGAAGAGCACATGGGCTGCGGACTGGATCGGTGTCCATCTGCGGGTGCCTTGCAGCGGCGTGAAGGTGGGGGAAATCAGAAGCTGGGATGACCAGGTGAACGGTGGTGAGTGCTGGAGGCGATTCGGCATTGTGCAGGCACCATTACCCCCTTCCCATCCTGAAACATGAGGGAGCAGTACTGGAAAAGATAAAGGTTGCATGATTCAGGCTGAATGAGCCCTGAGGCTCCTATGATTAAAGAAATTTCGAGACACTAGTAAGACAGGCTGGGAAACCCCCTGAGCTGTCACATGAGTGTGTGAGAGTGTGCTAGAGAGTGGGAGAGACCAGGGAATGCCATTACCCTGAGGTGGGAAACACCATCCACAACCCAGGGGAGATAGTAAGACAACAGCAAACTTAATACCTCTGAAACCCCCTTATCAAGTGCCTGCTCCAGTGAATCATACCAATGGACAGGATATAGGAACATTGAATCATCTGCATAACTTTTCTGCCAGGCACTGGAGAATGGCTGTGAAACGTTTAATACATCCAGTTCTTTGAAGTCTCTATTTCTTTTAGCCAGCTATCACTGCAGCAGGAGCCAAGGTGGAATAGACAAGTACACACTCTGCCCTAGTGCTGCTCCAACAAGTCATTCTGCTGAATCAAGCAAATATTCCTCTATGTAGCTCACAACTACCAGCATCTTAGCTGAACTGCCTTACAGGGTTACTGCCTTCTATACAGGAATACATTAGTGACTCTATACATCATGGATAAATTTGTTGGCAAAGATATCAAAAGAGGCAGACTCTCGACACATACCTAAACCGCAAATTCACCCACAAAGCTGGCAAGTGATAACAGCAGAGATGACCCACAGCCCATAGCCCAAGCTATAATAGACCGTCTAATGCCAGAGATTGACAACTGGCTGGCAGCTTTCCAGGCCTCTCTGGAGGTGATAGCGTCAGAAGTCAATACACAGGTGTCACGTCTCGCAGAGGTGGAGCTAAGAGTTTCTGATCTGGAGGAAGCTGTAAAGGACATTACAGAAAGACTAGAGGCCAAAGAAAAAGAAACTTATTTTCTTTTGGACAAGGTCAATGACCTAAAAATTAGATCTCGTCGCAATAATTTAAGCCTGGTGGGCTTCCCCGAGTCGGTCCCATCATCTGATCTCATTAACATCACATCAGAATGGCTTCTGAAAGCGTTGAATTTAAACCTAGATTCAGGGGAATTCAGGACTGAGAGACCCCACTGTGTGGGTCCACCAAGGAATGGCGAGAAAGACAGACCGTGACAGGTCATCTTTAGAGTCCTGGACTTTCAAGACAAGCTATGAATACCATCAGCCTTCAGGAAGAAACGGAAGTTATACTATAACAACAACGAGCTCCTTCTTTTTCAGGACTACTATGCGGCCCTAGCGGCGAAACGTAAAGCCTTCAACCTGTCACGCTGTCTAATGATATGTATACAATGTCAGTAAACTATTAATACAGGAACAACACTCTATACAACAACTAGTATAGCAACATCAGCATGTAAGTATAGAATAGATTTACCTGACACGATATCTGCTGAACCTAGGGTTAATCTTGAGGACTTGATGAGCTGAAACAGGAAAGAGGTGGACCGGGATCTAACCTGACCCTAAACTGGGGTCCTAACTAATCCCTCACCTTGGAGGTACTGATAATGGTTCAGAGGTCCAAGTCACCAACCTAACCCTGTCTCCTATCAGACCCTGAACCCTGTAATCAGTCCTAAGAAGGATCCAGACTACCACCAAAGGGATATGGGCTGATCTTAGCTAAATACACAGATTAGACATATAAGACAGACAGGATAACACTCGCTTGCATACACACTCAAACACCAAAGGAACATAAATGGTCTGGGAAATAAACTCTAACCAAGTTGAGCTTAGAACAACTAAGGAGCTCACAACTAAAGTCTATACAGATTCATTCCTATCTGTGGTCTGCATGAAGGTTTCACTGGCAACTCCCAAGCAGACAACCAGGAATTTAAAGGAAACCAATCAACAAATAATCAATTGCAGCCGGGAGAAACTGCACCCAGTCCCAGCACCGAGCACAGACAGAATTAACTCCCTAGCTGCCAAACACAAAGAAACAGCAGCTCAGCTGTGAGAAGTCAAAATGTGCAACCGCGACGATCTTCGTGGCAATGCACACATGACAGTACCCCCCCTTCTACGAGGGGCCTCCGGACCCTCAGGGCCAGGCCTGCCCGGGTGAGTTCTGTGGAAGGTCCGAACCAAACGATCTGCGTTAACATCAGACGCAGGGACCCACGTCCTCTCCTCTGGACCATACCCCTTCCAATGCACCAAGTACTGAAGGGACCGGCGATTCAGACGTGAGTCAATGATCTTTGATACTTGAAATTCCAAGTTACCATTGACCAACACAGGAGGAGGAGGTAGAGGTGACGGTATGACTGGTGCCACATACCTTTTAAGTAATGACTTGTGGAACACATTATGAATTTTAAACGTAGGAGGGAGGTCCAGACGAAATGCCACAGGATTAATTATGGAACTGATCCTGTACGGCCCGATGAATCTGGGACCCAGTTTCCAGGAGGGCACTTTAAGTTTTATATTCCTGGTAGACAACCATACCAGATCGTTCACATTCAGATCTGGACCAGAAACTCTCCTCCTATCGGCCATACGTTTGTAACGGTTCCCCATCGCACTCAGATTATTCAATACACCTCTCCACACAGAAGCAAGTGACGACGAGAAACGCTCCTCCTCAGGAACCCCAGAAGGGCCCCCCCCATTGAAAGTACAAAACTGAGGATGAAAACCATATGCCCCAAAAAACGGGGACTTACCAGTGGACTCGCTCCGCCTGTTGTTAAGAGCGAACTCTGCCAGAGGCAAGAAAGAAGACCAGTCCTCTTGGTTCTCTGAGACAAAACACCGGAGATATGTCTCTAAGCTCTGATTCAGACGCTCTGTCTGACCATTGGTCTGCGGATGAAAAGCCGAGGAAAATGACAATTGCATCCCCCGACGTAAACAAAATGCCCTCCAAAATTTGGACACAAACTGAGACCCCCTATCTGACACCACATCAGAAGGCAACCCATGAAGTCTAACGATCTCCCTAATGAACACCTGCGCCAGAGTTTTAGCATTAGGGAGTGCAGGAAGAGCAACGAAATGTGCCATCTTACTGAACCTGTCAACAACCACCAGTATGACAGTATTCCCTGACGACGGAGGAAGGTCCGTAATGAAGTCCATAGATAAATGAGTCCATGGACGCTCCGGAAGTTTCAAGGGTAAAAGGGTCCCAGACGGACGGGTATGAGGGGTTTTAGAGCGAGCACACACCCCACATGACGCGACAAAAGTTATAACATCTTTACTAGCATTAGGCCACCAAAACCGGCGAGAAAGGAGATCTAAAGTAGCCTTACTCCCTGGATGTCCTGCTAGAGCAGAATTATGATGTGCCTCAATAACCTTTTGTCTCAACAGATTTGGGACAAACAGTCTCCCTGGAGGTCCTGCAGGGGCGTCCCCTGAGCCTCTAACACCTCCTCCTCAAGCTCAGAAAATACAGCCGACACTACCACCCCCTCCTGAAGGATAGGACTCGGGTCATCCGTTTTCCCGGCCCCTGGGAAACTGCGAGACAAGGCATCAGCCTTTACATTCTTAGACCCCGGGCGATAAGTGACGACAAAATTAAACCTGGTAAAAAACAACGACCATCGAGCTTGTCTGGAATTCAGACGCTTAGCGGATTCCAAATACAACAGGTTCTTGTGATCAGTAATAACGGTAACCGGGTGGACTGCCCCCTCCAAAAAGTGAAGCCATTCTTCAAAAGCTAACTTAATGGCCAAAAGTTCCCTATTGCCGATATCATAATTCCTTTCGGCGGACGACAATTTCTTAGAAAAGAAAGCGCACGGATGCCATTTACCAGGGGACGGACCCTGGGACAATATAGCACCCACCCCTACGTCAGACGCATCCACCTCCACAATGAACGGCTGAGATGCATCTGGTTGGATGAGAACGGGTGCTGAAGCAAAACATTTCTTCAAAGAGGAAAAGGCTTGGCAAGCTTTGTCCGCCCATTTAGAAAAATCCGTCCCTTTTCTTGTCATGTCAGTGAGAGGTTTGACGACAGATGAGAAATTACAAATAAATTTCCGGTAGTAGTTAGCAAACCCCAGAAAACGCTGCAGAGCCTTAAGATCCCCTTGCTGATCCCATTCAAGCACTGCTCTCACCTTTTCAGGGTCCATACGGAAACCGGAGGCTGACACCAAAAAACCCAAAAACTGAAGTTCCTGTACGGCAAATACACACTTCTCCAGTTTGGCGTATAATTTATTGTCTCGCAAGATCTGCAACACCTGTCTCACATGCTCCTGATGAGACACAAGATCTGGCGAGTAAATTAAAATGTCGTCCAAATATACAACCACAAACAGCCCCACAAGGTGACGAAAAATGTCATTAACAAAATGTTGGAATACTGCTGGTGCAGTAGTCAGACCAAAAGGCATGACTAGGTTCTCATAATGTCCCTCCGGCGTGTTAAACGCCGTTTTCCACTCATCCCCCTCTTTTATCCTAATCAGATTATACGCCCCCCTGAGATCCAATTTAGAAAACCATTTGGCGCCAACAATTTGATTGAAGAGATCAGGAATAAGAGGGAGTGGATACGGATCTCGAACAGTAATCCGATTAAGTTCGCGGAAATCCAAGCAAGGGCGTAGGCCTCCATCTTTCTTCTTCACAAAGAAGAACCCCGCGGCTACTGGGGAAGATGAAGGTCTAATATGCCCTTTGGCCAGACTTTCAGAAATATAATCTTTCATAGCCTGCCTCTCAGGACCAGAAAGATTATACAACCTAGCTTTAGGCAACTTAGCATCAGGAAGGAGATTAATAGAGCAGTCATACACGCGATGAGGAGGCAACTCCTGACACCCCTCCTCAGAGAAAACATCCCCAAAATCCTCCAAAAAAGGAGGCAATGTACTAGGTACGACTGCCCTGATGACTGTGTTCATGCAGTTGCTTTTGCAAAACTCACCCCATTGGCTTATTTCTCTGGACTGCCAATTAATCACAGGGTTATGTTTAACCAACCAAGGAAGTCCCAACACAATGGGAGTAGGTAGACCCTCCAACACATAACAAGATAATTGTTCCCTATGTATTGCCCCTACCCGAAGGTCAATGTTATGAACCTCATGAACAAAGCTACCTTGGCCGAGAGGCCTGGCGTCAATGGAGAATATAGGGATCGGTTTGACCAATACACTCAGATGCATACCTTGAGCCTGAGCAAACTGAGCGTCAACCAGATTAGCCCCGGAACCACTATCAAGAAGAACAGACAATCTCTCCACTCTCGTACCAACTACCACCTCCACTGGTACAAGGAACTGAGAAGAACTGGCGGATGAAATACATACTCCCAGGTTGTCGTCCACCACACAACCTGGGATTAACAGTTTTCCGGCGACTTTTGGCTCAACAAGGCACGGGATGGACATTCTCCAACAAAATGTCCCTCTTTCCCGCAGAAAAAACATCTTCTAGTCCTGTGGCGTACCGCCAATCCCCTCCTACGAAATGATGTCCCTCCCAACTGCATAGGCTCATCCGAACAGACAAGGGGAACCTCAACATAAGGGACTTTAGTGGTAGGTGGAGAAACAACAGGGAGTGGGGTTACCTCACCCCTCTCCCGAAGCCGTCTATCAGTACGGATAGCTAAGGCCATAGCAGCCTCCAGAGAAGGAGGAGACTCATACTGAGCCAAAACGTCTTTTAATTTATCAGAAAGCCCATGACAAAACTGGCTCCTAAGAGCTGGGTCATTCCACTGAGTATCTGTGGCCCATCTACGAAACTCAGAAGCAAATTCCTCTGCCGGACGATCTCCCTGCTGTATCTTACGTAATTTTGTCTCAGCAAGAGAGACCCGATCTGGGTCATCATATACCAATCCCAGGGCAGTAAAAAATTGATCTACAGACAGTAGAGCCGGGGATCCCGGAGGAAGGGAAAATGCCCAGGATTGAGGGTCCCCTTGCAGAAGTGAGATAACAATTTCCACTCTCTGCTCCTCACTCCCTGATGATCGAGGCCGAAGCCGAAAATACAATTTACATGCCTCCCGGAAGGTGAAAAATTTGTCTCGGCCACCAGTGAACCTGTCCGGGAGAGCAACCTTAGGTTCAACTCTGGTTTGCTCCAGGGGAGACAAAACTTTGGACTTAATGTCCGTCAGCTCCATGGATAATCCCTGCAACTGCAGAGCCAGCTGGGCTACTGGATCCATGGTAACTGGAGATAATTTTTAAGGCCAGTGAAAATGTCACGCTGTCTAATGATATGTATACAATGTCAGTAAACTATTAATACAGGAACAACACTCTATACAACAACTAGTATAGCAACATCAGCATGTAAGTATAGAATTGATTTACCTGACACGATATCTGCTGAACTCAGGGTTAATCTTGAGGACTTGATGAGCTGAAACAGGAAAGAGGTTGACCGGGATCTAACCTGACCCTAAACTGGGGTCCTAACTAATCCCTCACCTTGGAGGTACTGATAATGGTTCAGAGGTCCAAGTCACCAACCTAACCCTGTCTCCTATCAGACCCTGAACCCTGTAATCAGTCCTAAGAAGGATCCTGACTACCACCAAAGGGATATGGGCTGATCTTAGCTAAATACACAGATTAGACATATAAGACAGACAGGATAACACTCGCTTGCATACACACTCAAACACCAAAGGAACATAAATGGTCTGGGAAATAAACTCTAACCAAGTTGAGCTTAGAACAACTAAGGAGCTCACAACTAAAGTCTATACAGATTCATTCCTATCTGTGGTCTGCATGAAGGTTTCACTGGCAACTCCCCAAGCAGACAACCAGGAATTTAAAGGAAACCAATCAACAAATAATCAATTGCAGCCGGGAGAAACTGCACCCAGTCCCAGCACCGAGCACAGACAGAATTAACTCCCTAGCTGCCAAACACAAAGAAACAGCAGCTCAGCTGTGAGAAGTCAAAATGTGCAACCGCGACGATCTTCGTGGCAATGCACACATGACACAACCCAGCATGCAAAATCCTGGTGGATAACAACATTCTGTTCGGACTACAATACCTGGCTGTCGTACGTTTTACCATATTGACAATCCAACAAATTCCCTAAACTATCTACGTTCTGAGATCCAGTCATCATCTCGAAAATTGGGTGACACTTGAACACGTGGGGTCACCATGCTTACTCATTTCTGTGACATCACTGAATTGGGGCAGTGGCTATTTCCACACATGTTTTACATTACTGTTATGTTATGGTTGCTTTTATTTTTTTCAAGTTATGATAGTTTGTGGATAGAATTATTGTTGACAAGGTATGGGGATGGTTTCTGCGTGCTCCTATACAGCTTACAGGTTTCAACAGCTCCAACACGTACTCGCTGGGATGAGTGGGGAGCTGGAATACAAATATTGATAATTTCATGGCTTTTTCCTCACTCAGGGATAGGTTAATGGCGGATACAGCCAACTCTGAGGTATCCACAACACAATCTCTTTATTGGTGTTCTTGGAACGTAAACAGGCTCAATTGCCCTGTAAAAAGGAAGAAAGTCCTGAATTATTTACAACATGCAAACTTCCATATTATTTTCTTGCAGGAAACGCATTGGGTAAAGAATAACCATCCTTCTTTCCTTAGTAAAAAATATACAGTATGCACAGAGGCCCCCTATGTCAAAAAACAAAGGGAGTAGCTATACTCTTTAACAAAGGTATTAACCATGAGATTCTATATGTTGTGGCATATCCTAAAGGAAGATTTCTGTTGGTTAACCCCTTCACCCCCAAGGGTGGTTTGCACGTTAATGACCGGGCCAATTTTTACAATTCTGACCACTGTCTCTTTATGGGGTTATAACTCTGGAACGCTTCAACGGATCTTCGCGATTCTGAGAATGTTTTCTCGTGACATATTGTACTTCATGATAGTGGTAAAATTTCTTCCATATAACTTGCATTTATTTATGAAAAAAACGCAAATATGGCAAAAATTTTGAAAATTTTGCAATTTTCAAACTTTGAATTTTTATTCCTTAAAATAGAGAAATATGTCACACAAAATAGTTAAGAAATAACATTTCCCACATGTCTACTTTACATCAGCACAATTTTGGAAACAAAATTTTTTTTTGTTAGGAAATTATAAGGGTTAAAAGTTGACCAGCGATTTCTCATTTTTACAACAAAATTTACAAAGCCATTTTTTTTCGGGACCACCTCATATTTGAAGTCACTTTGAGGGGTCTATATAGCAGAAAATACCCAAAAGTGACACCATTCTAAAAACTACACCCCTCAAGGTACTCAAAACCACATTCAAGAAGTTTAATAACCCTTCAGGTGCTTCACAGGAGCTGAAGCAACATGGAAGGAAAAAATTAACATTTTACTTTTTAGTCACAAAAATGATCTTTTACAAACATTTTTTTTATTTTCACAAGGGAAAAAGGAGAAAAAGGACTGATAAAGTTGTTGTGCAATTTCTCCTGAGTACGCCGATACCCCATATGTGAGGGAAAACCACTGTTTGGGCACACGGCAGAGCTCGGAATGGAAGGAGCGCAGTTTGACTTTTCCAAACCAAAATTGGCTGGAATTGAGAACGGACGCCATGTCGCGTTTGGAGAGGCCCCGATGTGCCTAAACTGTGGAAACCCCCCACACGTGACCCCATTTTGGAAACTAGACCCCCTAAGGAACTTATCTAGATGTGTGGTGAGTAGTTTGAACCCTCAAGTGCTTCACGCAAGTTTGTAATGTAGAGCCGTGAAGAAAAAAAATCATATTTTTTCCACAAGCATGATGTTTTAGTCCCCAAATTTTTATTTTCCCAAGGGTAAGAGGAGAAATTGGACCACAAAAGTTGTTGTCCAACATGTCCTGAGTACGCTGATACCCCATATGTGGGGGGGAACCACTGTTTGGGCGCACGGCAGGGCTCGAAAGGGAAGGAGCGCCGTTTGACTTTTCCAAACCAAAATTGGCTGGAATTGCGAACGGACGCCATGTCGCGTTTGGAGGGCCCCTGATGTGCCTAAACAGTGGAAACCCCCACATGTGACCCCATTTTGGAAACATAGACCCCTAAGGAACTTATCTAGATGTGTGGTGAGCACTTTGAACCCTCAAGTGCTTCACGCAAGTTTGTAATGTAGAGCCGTGAAGAAAAAAAATCATATTTTTTCCACAAACATGATGTTTTAGTCCCCAAATTTTTATTTTCCCAAGGGTAAAGGAGAAATTGGACCACAAAAGTTGTTGTCCAACATGTCCTGAGTACGCTGATACCCCATATGTGGGGGGAACACTGTTTGGGCGCACGCAGGCTGAAAGGGAAGGAGCCGTTTGACTTTTCCAAACAAAATTGGCTGAATTGCGACGGACGCCATGTCGCGTTTGGAGGGCCCCTGATGTGCCTAAACAGTGAAACCCACATGTGACCCCATTTTGGAAACTAGACCCAAGAATTATTAGATGTGTGGTGAGCATTTGAACCTCAGTGCTTCACGCAAGTTGTAATGTAGACTGAAGAAAAAATCATATTTTTTCCACAAACATGATGTTTTAGTCCAAATTTTTATTTTCCAAGGGAAGAGGAGAAATGGACCACAAAAGTTGTTGTCCACATTTCTGAGTACGCTGATACCCATATGTGGGGGGGAACCACTGTTTGGGCGCACGGCAGGCTGAAAGGAAGGAGCGCCGTTTGACTTTTCCAAACCAAATTGGCTGGAATTGCGAACGGACGCCATGTGCGTTTGGAGGGCCCTGATGTGCCTAAACAGTGGAAACCCCCCACATGTGACCCATTTTGGAACTAGACCCCTAAGGAACTTATCTAGATGTGTGGTGAGCATTTGAACCCTCAAGTGCTTCACGCAAGTTTGTAATGTAGAGCCGTGAAGAAAAAAAATCATATTTTTTCCACAAACATGATGTTTTAGTCCCCAAATTTTTATTTTCCAAGGGTTAGGGGAAAAGGACAAAAAGTTGTTTATCGGTCGTGATACCAATTGAACATGTTGCGCAGCACGAGGTTGAGGAAGCCGTTTGACTTTCAAACCAAAATTGCGGAATTGGGAAGACAATGTCGGTTTAGCCCATGAAACATGAAACCCACATGACATTTTAAATATAAAATTATCTAGATGTGTTTTAATTTGAACCTCAATCTTAGCAAGTTAATTAAGCCTGTGAAAGAAAAAAATATAATTTTTTTCACAAACATGATTTTAGTATTTTATTTAGTTTAAAAATTAAAAATTGTGCAAATTACATGTAGTTATTAAGGTGAAAACTTGTTGAAAGGGTTTAAAGAATACACCTTTATTAACCAATTCTGAATTGACGAATTCTTTGTATTGTAAGTTAAACATTACATTTGAAAACTAACCAAAATTATCTATGTGGTGGGGATTTAAACCCAATGTTCGCTAGTTGTATGTAGAGGTAAGAAAAAAAATATATTTTTCCAAATGATTTATAAATTTTTTCAGGTGGAAGAAAATTCAATTTTTCAACTGTCGGTGCTTACAGTTGGGGGGAAACGTTTGGCACGAGGGTGAAGGAAGAGCCGTTTGACTTTTCCCCAAATTGCAATTGCGACGGACGCCATGGTGCTTTGGAGGCCTCTGATTGCACTGGAACGTTTAAACGGACCCAAAAATCTGATTGGGAGCTTCCTAGTGCTTACAGTGTAGTGACTGAGAAAAATCATATTTTTCACAAACATGTTTTAGTCCCAAATTTTATTTCCAGGCAGAGGAGAAATTGGACACAAAAGTTGTTGTCCAACATGTCTGAGTACGCTGATACCCCATATGTGGGGGGAACCACTGTTTGGGCGCACGGCAGGGCTTGAAAGGAAGGAGCGCCGTTTGACTTTTCCAAACCAAAATTGGCTGGAATTGCGAACGGACGCCATGTCGCGTTTGGAGGGCCCCTGATGTGCCTAAACAGTGGAAACCCCCCACATGTGACCCCATTTGGAAACTAGACCCCCTAAGGAACTTATCTAGATGTGTGGTGAGCACTTTGAACCCTCAAGTGCTTCACGCAAGTTTGTAATGTAGAGCCGTGAAGAAAAAAATCATATTTTTTCCACAAACATGATGTTTTAGTCCCCAAATTTTTATTTTCCAAGGGTAAGAGGAGAAATTGGACCACAAAGTTGTTGTCCAACATGTCTGAGTACGCTGATACCCCATATGTGGGGGGGAACCACTGTTTGGGCGCACGGCAGGGCTTGAAAGGGAAGGAGTGCGTTTGACTTTTCCAAACCAAAATTGGCTGGAATTGCGAACGGACGCCATGTCGCGTTTGGAGGGCCCCTGATGTGCCTAAACAGTGGAAACCCCCACATGTGACCCCATTTTGGAAACTAGACCCCCTAAGGAACTTATCTAGATGTGTGGTGAGCACTTTGAACCCTCAAGTGCTTCACGCAAGTTTGTAATGTAGAGCCGTGAAGAAAAAAAATCATATTTTTTCACACAAGCATGATGTTTTAGTCCCCAATTTTTTATTTTCCCAGGGTAAGAGGAGAAATTGGACCACAAAAGTTGTTGTCCAACATGTCCTGAGTACGCTGATACCCCATATGTGGGGGGGAACCACTGTTTGGACGCACGGCAGGGCTTGAAAGGGAAGGAGCGCCGTTTGACTTTTCCAAACCAAAATTGGCTGGAATTGCGAACGGACGCCATGTCCGGTTTGGAGGGCCCCTGATGTGCCTAAACAGTGGAAACCCCCCACATGTGACCCCATTTTGGAAACTAGACCCCCTAAGGAACTTATCTAGGTGTGTGGTGAGCACTTTGAACCCCCAAGTGTTTCACTAACGTTTATAATGCCCTGGCGTGAAAAAAAAAATATATTTTTTTTTCCACAAAAGTGATGTTTTAGTCCCCAATTTTTTATTTTCCCAAGGGTAAGAGGAGAATTGGACCCAAAGTGTTGTCCAATTTGTCCTGAGTACGCTGATACCCCATATGTTGGGGGGATCCCACTGTTTGGGCACACGGCAGGGCTCGGAAGGGAAGCAGTGACGTTTTGGAATGCAGACTTTGATGGAATGGTCTGCGGGCGTCATGTTCCGTTAGCAGAGCCCCTATGTGCCTAAACAGTGGAAACCCCCCAATGTGACCCCATTTTGGAAACTAGACCCCCTAAGGAACTTATCTAGGTGTGTGGTGAGCACTTTGAACCCCAAGTGTTTCACTAAAGTTTATAATGCCCTGGCGTGAATAAAAAAAAAAAAAAAATTTCCACAAATATGATGTTTTAGTCCCCAATTTTTTATTTTCCAAGGGTAACAGGAGAACTTGGACCACAAAAGTTGTTGTCCAATTTGTCCTGAGTACGCTGATACCCCATATGTTGGGGGGAACCACTGTTTGGGCGCATGGCAGGGCGCAGAAGGGAAGCAGTGACGTTTTGGAATGCAGACTTTGATGGAATGGTCTGCGGGCGTCATGTTCCGTTAGCAGAGCCCCTCATGTGCCTAAACAGTGGAAACCCCCACAAGTGACCCCATTTTGGAAACTAGACCCCCTAATGGAACTTATCTAGGTGTGTGGTGAGCATTTTGAACCCCAAGTGTTTCACTAAAGTTTATAATGCCCTGGCGTGAATAAAAAAAAAAAAATTTCCACAAATATGATGTTTTAGTCCCCAATTTTTTATTTTCCCAAGGGTAACAGGAGAAATTGGACCACAAAAGTTGTTGTCCAATTTGTCCTGAGTACACTGATCCCCCATATGTTGGGGGGAACCACTGTTTGGGCGCATGGCAGGGCGCAGAAGGGAAGCAGTGATGTTTTGGAATGCAGACTTTGATGAAATGGTCTGCGGGCGTCATGTTCCGTTAGCAGAGCCCCTCATGTGCCTAAACAGTGGAAACCCCCACAAGTGACCCATTTTGGAAACTAGACCCCTAAGGAACTTACCTAGGTGTGTGGTGAGCATTTTGAACCCCCAAGTGTTTCACTAAAGTTTATAATGCCCAGGTGTAAAAATAAAAAATCCTACTTTTATCCTCACAAAAATGATGTTTTAGTCCCCAATTTTTTATTTTCCCAAGGGTAAGAGGAGAAATTGGACACCAAAAATTGTTGTCCAATTTGTCCTGAGTACACTGGTGCCCCATATGTGGGAAAAAAACTGTTTGGGCACAAGTCGGGGCTCAGAAGGGAAGTCGTGACGTTTTGGAATGCAGACTGATGGAATGGTCTGCGGGCGTCATGTTCCGTTTGCAGAGCTCCTGATGTGCCTAAACAGTAAAAAAAAACCACAAGTGACATAATTTTGGAAAGTAGACTCCCAAGGAACTTTTCTAAATGTGCCCCCCTTCTGGAACTAATCTTTCCTGTAAAGTAAATTAGTAGTGCATTGAGGTGTGGTACAATTTGAAACAATCCTTCATACACAGGCCAGGTTTTTCGGGGCAGGTGTCGCATTGGTAAGTGGTGTCCTTGCGTATTCCCCTTTTGTAACACACTCGGCACCTTTTTTGCGGCTTACCTTTGCTTCCAGTTGGCGGGACCACCCCCGGGAAATGCTGACCTGGTATGATACGAGCACCTTCAGTTCCAGAAGTACTGGGGCCCGCTGTTTCCTGAGCGCCAAACATCAGGGCCTTAACCACTACCTCCTGGAACTGAAGGTACGTCGTATCGCTGTTGCGTGCACATCGTGACAGCAGGAAAGCGTTGAGCATTGCCATTTGGACGATGTGCACGGACAGCTTCTTGTACCACACCTTGGCCTTTCTCAAAGCACTGTACGGTTGGAGGAGTTGATCAGAGAGATCAACACCCCCCATGTATTTATTGTACCCCAGTACACAGTCCGGTTTGCGGACCTGTGTAGAGGTACCCCGTACAGTGCTGAGGCGCTGCCATCACCATGTATGGTGGTCAAGAGAAGGACATCCCTCTTGTCCTTGTACTTGACCACCAACAGGTGGTCGCTACATTGGGCTCTGCTCTCACCCTTTCTGAGCATCTGCCCAAGTAGCGTCTTCGGGAGGCCTCTCTGATTTTTGCGGACGGTACCGCAAGCTGCGGTACCTCGTGCAGAGAGGGATTTGTAGAGTGGGACGCTGGAATAAAAGTTATCGGTGTAAAGGTGATAACCTTTATCCAGCAGTGGGTGCACCAAATCCCACACAATTTTCCCACTCACTCCCAGGACGGGGGGACACTCAGGGGGTTCAATCCTGGTGTCCTTTCCTTCGTAAACTCTAAAGCTGTGCGTGTACCCTGAGGTACTCTCGCACAGCTTGTAGAGTTTAATTCCGTACCTTGCCCTCTTGCTGGGCAGGTACTGGCGGAATCTGAGCCGTCCCTTAAAATGAACCAAGGACTCATCCACGCAGATGTCCCTTTGGGGCACGTACACTTCAGCAAACTTTTTGCTGAAGTGTTCGATGACCGGCCGAACTTTGAACAGACGGTCAAAGTTGGGGTCATTTTGTGGGGGACACTGTGCATTATCATTATAATGCAGGAATTTGTGATGGCCTCAAAACGCGTCCGAGCCATGACCATTCGGAACAGTGGAGTGTTGTATAAAATATCAACACTCCAATATTGCCGAAGTTCTGGCTTCTTCAGGATCCCCATATGGAGGACCAGGCCCCAAAACTGCATCATTTCACCTGCGTCTACAGGAGACCAGTTGGAAAATGATGACACTGGGTTTTGCGCCAAAAATTGCCGAGCGTACAAATTAGTTTGCTCCACCACGAGGTTAATAAAATCCTCAGAGAAAAAGACTTTGAAAAAGTCTATTTCTCTGAGGCCCGTGGTGTCAAACTTGATTCCTGATTCTGCCACAAAATCAGGAATCAGTGGCTCGTAATTTTCGGGGGGCGGGGTCCATATGGGGTCCGAAGAGGGGTGCGCTGGTTCATTTTCAGGGGTGGGCGCTGCCTCATCTTCTGTCCTGGGGCGTCTGCGTGGCGGTTCCGCAGGACCCGAGGAGGAAGATGAGGAAGAGGAGGAAGAAGAAGAAGAGGATGAAGAATCTGAAAAGTAAAGAAATGTGGGATCCTCTCCCTCGCTATCAGTGTCGGAGGCAAGTAAAGCGTATGCCTCTTCCACTGAATAGCGCTGTTGGGAAGAACGTGACGAGCGGGACATTTTTTTTGTGAATGTGGTGCTTTGTGTGAACTTTATTTATAACTGTGTGTGTGTGTGGGGGGGGATAGTGGTTGGTGCAAACTATGCTGAAAGGAAAAAGCTAAAAGAAAAGAAAGAGAATAGGGAAAAAAATGCCTGTGAAAAAAAGTCTAAACCAGCAGGCACGAGCTCTGATAAGTGACCGGTGTCACTTATCAAAGTTCCGCGGCTGCCGGATGTGCGCACAGGAGTGGCGGAAAGGGAAGTGAAAAAAAAAAAAAATGGCAGGAACGAGCTCTGATAAGTGACCGGTGTCACTTATCAAAGTTCCGCGGCTGCCGGATGTGCGCACAGGAGTGGCGGAAAGGGAAGTGAAAAAAAAAAAAAAAAGGCAGGAACGAGCTCTGATAAGTGACCGGTGTCACTTATCAAAGTTCCGCGGCTGCCGGATGTGCGCACAGGAGTGGCGGAAAGGGAAGTGAAAAAAAAAAAAAAAACGGCAGGAACGAGCTCTGATAAGTGACCGGTGTCACTTATCAAAGTTCCGCGGCTGCTAGATGTGCGCACGGAGTGGCGGAAAGTGGAGTGAAAAAAAAAAACTGCAGGAACGAACTCTGATAAGTGACTGGTGTCACTTATCAAAGTTCCGCGGCTGCTGGATGTGCGCACAGGAGTGGCGGAAAGGGGAGTGAAAAAAAAAAAATGCAGGAACGAGCTCTGATAAGTGACTGGTGTCACTTATCAAAGTTCCGCGGCTGCTGGATGTGCGCACAGGAGTGGCGGAAAGGGGAGTGAAAAAAAAAAGACGGCAGGAGCGAGCTCTGATAAGTGACCGGTGTCACTTATCAAAGTTCCGCGGCTGCTAGATGTGCGCACAGGAGTGGCGGAAAGGGGAGTGAAAAAAAAAAAAACGGCAGGAACGAGCTCTGATAAGTGACGGTGTCACTTATCAAAGTTCCGCGGCTGCTAGATGTGCGCACGGAGTGGCGGAAAGTGGGGTGAAAAAAAAAAAACTGCAGGAACGAGCTCTGATAAGTGACTGGTGTCACTTATCAAAGTTCCGCGGCTGCTGGATGTGCGCACAGGAGTGGCGAGAAAGGGGAGTGAAAAAAAAAAAAACTGCAGGAACGAGCTCTGATAAGTGACTGGTGTCACTTATCAAAGTTCCGCGGCTGCTGGATGTGCGCACAGGAGTGGCGGAAAGGGGAGTGAAAAAAAAAAAAAACGGCAGGAACGAGCTCTGATAAGTGACTGGTGTCACTTATCAAAGTTCCGCGGCTGCTAGATGTGCGCACGGGAGTGGCGGAAAGTGGGTGAAAAAAAAAAAAAACTGCAGGAACGAGCTCTGATAAGTGACTGGTGTCACTTATCAAAGTTCCGCGGCTGCTAGATGTGCGCACGGAGTGGCGGAAAGTGGGTGAAAAAAAAAAAAACCTGCAGGAACGAGCTCTGATAAGTGACTGGTTCACTTATCAAAGTTCCGCGGCTGCTGGAAGTGAGCACGGAGTGGCGGAAAGGGGTGAAAAAAAAAAAACTGCAGGAACGAGCTCTGATAAGTGACTGGTGTCACTTATCAAAGTTCCGCGGCTGCTGGAAGTGCGCACGGAGGGGGGTGCAAAAGAAAAACGAGCACGAGTGTTGATCGGTGAACTGCGTCACCAATCAACGCTCGGCGGCTGCTAAATGTGTGCAAAGGGGGGGTAAAAAGAGGGGGAAAGGGAAGGGGGGAGGGGGGAATGGGGGGATTGGGGTGGATCGGGCAGGGATCGGGGCTCAAAAACTCACGTTTGTAGTCTCTCTTCTTTCTTCTCTCTTCTTTCTTCTCTCTTCTTTCTTCTCTCTTCTTTCTTCTCTCTTCTTTCTTCAGCAGGAGTTGTGGTGTCACAGGCTACTGTGGCACCACAAGGCCCAGCACAGGAGGAGATCTGGCGTGTGACCGCACTGCAGGAATCCTCAGCAAGTGTGAGGACCCCTGCAGTGCGGTCAGACAGGTCAGATCCAGTTTGCAGACAGGTCACAGAGCGGTCACATCGCTGCTGTGACCTGTCATTGGTGGGATCGATGATCACATCGATCCCACCAATCAGAGGAGACCCTTGTTTTGCCGGTTGCTAGGCACCGGCCTAGTAATCGGAGCTCACTGCTCCGATTCCTAGGCAGGTCACCGGCAGGTCAGGAAGCAGGGCACAGAGCGGTCACACCGCTGCTGTGCCCTGTGATTGGCGCGATCGTCGATGACATCGATCGCGCCAATCAGCAGCTGCAGGCCCTACTGGGCCTGTCCTAGGCTCCGGCCTAGGATCGGTGCTATTACTGCACCGATCCAGGCAGGTACAGGCAGGGCACAGCGCGGATACACCGCGGCTGTGCCCTGCGATTGGCGCGATCGATGTGATCGGCGATCGCGCCAATCCAGGGGGGGTCTGCTCCTTTCTATGCCCAGGCCTAGGATCGAGTACATCGGTACTCGATTCTAGCCTGGGATCTCACTGTTTCAGCCCATCGGATTGGCTGAAACAGTGAGAAAGGCTGCGATTGGCTGTTCAGAATTGAACAGCCAATCACAGCGATCGGGAGTGAGGGTGGGCGGTGACAGACCCCGGGATGCCGGCGCCATCTCTCCTGAGGTAAGATGGCGTCGGAATTTTAATGCGATCATTGCGACTTAAGTCGCAATGTCGCATTAAAGGGCTGGACGTACTATCCCGTCCCCGGTCATACGGGCCCAGGTACCATGGACGGGATAGTACGTCCGATGGCAGTAAGGGGTTAAAGCTAACATAGAAGAGGTTACTTACAGTTTGGTCAATGTGTATGTACAGTACCTAATGTTTTTGATCCTCAATTTCAGGCGCAATTAATGGCAAGCATAACCGGTTGCGAAACATCCAATCTAATAGTAGGGGGGACTTCAATGAGGCCCATGATGTGCTATTGGATAGTTCCAACCCTCACACCTCACACCAGTCATCACAGAGCGGTTACATACAGTCACTATTGGATCATCTGGGAATGACTGACATATGGAGACTGCAACACCCCATAGAGAGGTATTATTTATATTATTCTCACGTACATGACTCCCATGCTATGTTGGACTGCTGGTTGCTGGGCACATCTATGCTGCCATTGGTGTCAGATATTTTGAATATCAATATACCAGATCATGCCCCTGTGACTTTTAGATCCTGCTTGGTGAGCCCAATGAAGAGGGAGAAAAGTTGGAGTTTTCCCGCATATTTATATAAATCAGATGACTTCAGAGCATTCCTGCAAATCTCTTGGGACACTTATAAGAATGACAATCGGGAGCAGAGACAAATGCTCTCTTATTTTGGGCAGCCTCCAAGGCTGTGATAAGGTGACAAATTATCTCCAATATAAATAATAAAAGGAAGAAATTAATGGAAAACACCGTAGAAGCACAATGGTTGCAGACACAAGCATATAAGAACTTTAAATCCAACAATACTCCCATTACCAAACAAAAATTCTTGGAGGTGAAAGAAGTAGTGGACACATTGGCACACGAAAGGGCAATGCATAATTTAGACTACCAAAAGCATAAGTATTTTAAATGAGGTAACAAACCAGGACGGTTGCTAGCATCCCTTACTAAACCCTTCAGAACACAAACTAGGATAAATAAGATTCACAAAAAAACTGGCCAGACAACATCTCAAAACAAGGAGATAGTGGACGAGTTCTGGACTTTTTTATAGCTCCTTATATGAGGAGGATGTAAGGGAACTCAATGGTGGCTCGTGCTTTTTCTTGAGCGATGTTACCCCTACACTCACAGAAGAAACAAAGAATAGCTCTTAACACACCCATCACTCCAATGGAGGTGGTGCAAGCCATTAATACTCTAAGTTTATCTAAAGCTCCTGGACTGGATGGGTTTGGTAATGAGCATTACAAAATATTAGGAGCTGCAGTAGGCCCACACCTATGCGAGGTGTTCAATGGAATAGTAAGAGATGGTCAATTACCCAACCAATTTAATATGGCTAATATTATTGTGTTGTCCAAACTGGGTAAAGACCTCCTACAGGTCGATGGGTATAGACCAATCTCGTTATTCAACTACGATTTTAAAATCTTTACAAAAATTTTGACAAATAGAGTCCAACAGATGATTCCTGATCTAATATCGCCGCATCAAATGGGATTTAGCCACCAAAAATCTATCACGTATAATATCAGTACAGACAGTGATAGGGTTATATCCTCTAGAAGAATGCATGAACACAAGAAAAGCATAGTGGTATGCCTTGATGCAGACAAGGACTTTGACCAAGTATCTTGGCTCGTCTTGCATAAATTAACTCGCAATTTTGCTTCATGGTTTTGCGAGGCTGTCAAGCTAATATATGAAAACCCCACATCCCAACTCTACATAAACAATACATTTTCCAAACCCTTTCAAATACAACATGGTACAAGACAGGGCTGCCCACTATCCCCATTATTATTCAACGTAGCATTGGACCCCCTTTTCAGAACCCTTCAAAATTTACCTGCTTTCCAAGGAATTGCAGTGGGAAACACATCAGTTAAATTACTAGCCTTTGTGTTATGTTTTGGTAGCTGAGGAGAGCAGGCAAAAACGACAATATACCAGAGAGGTTGGAATCTATTGGATTGCAGTACCCTGACTAACCACCACAACTAAAGGCAGCCATGGAGCATTCCTACATTGGTCCTAGATGCCTCTTCACAGCCTGAGAGATTAACTACACCTAAAGATAGAAAGAGGAAAGCTATCTGCCCCGGAGCAGATCCCCAAAGAACATAGAAAGCCCCCAAACATGTAATGGCGGTTAGACAAGAGGAAATACAGACACAGACAGAAAATAGTATGAGCAAACGCTGGGGCCCAATCTGCTTAGACAGAAAAGGATAGAAAGGATACTCACTGCAATCAAAAAAAACCCTAAAAAATGCTAACGCTACTGATTGCAAAAACACCTGAGATCACACGACCTCTACCACCTAAATCAGTTCTCTGGTGTAACAAAACTAAGCCACAGCCACTGAAAAAACTGGAAAAGGCAAATGAACAAATAACAGTGGCTCCAGCGGAACTGAGAGGAGCCCAAGCCCCCTGGGGGTGAACCTGGCTAACCTCACAGAAATGCAGAGAAATATGCAAATGGTAAGCACAAAAACAAAAGCAGAAAATATCTTATCTGAAAGCAGAAGAGGCAAGACTCAGCAAGCTTCCAAGTGAACCAGGAACCACAGTTGAGACAAGAACAATTGATCACCGGCAACCATGATGGGAGGGAACCTCCCTTATATCAAGCCAGTCTGTGATTCCTGATTGCCAATCCTCATTGAATAGTTCAGTACTGTTTGTAACCACCAGAGGGAGCTTCTGCTCAGAATTCATTTCCAAAACATTCACAACACCTTTGCTGATGACATATTGTTGTTTATAGCCCAACCGGCTCAAGCCATCCCAGCCATAATGAGGATCCTGGACTTATGTGGAGGAAACTATAGTTTGGAGGTGAACTATAGTAAGTTGGAGGCTCTAGACTGTTCCGATCGGGCAGGATAAAAGATCACAAAGAAGAAAAAAACCAGCTCACCAACTTTGCACGGAGCACGGACCACTATCCTGATGCGGTTGAATGAAGTACAAAAATGAAGAAAATCCAGCTCCGAGCTCATGTCTGTGTCCTTTTGAGCTCATGTGGTCCGGAGGAGCTGTGTATATGCTTTTATACCTATGATTAAATAAATTCTACAATTTTATCGCAAGGAGCTGGATTTTCTTTGTTTTTGTACAGGATAAAAGCTGTAGCATTCCCATTCAACTGGAGTGAGGAATCCAGACCCTTCAAAGTTATATAAAACTAATTTTAGACCACATATAACATTGATAATTGGTCTTTTAAACGCATGGAGACTAGTGTTGAGCGATACTGCTCGATATCTAAAAATATCGGATCGGAATGGTATCGCCGATATCACTAAATATCGCCGATATCCGATTCCGATACCGGAAGTCCCATGTAAGTCTATGGGAACAAAATATCGCAACTAAAAAAAACCTTTATTTCCTTGTAAACACTAAATATACACACATAGAATACATATATATATATATATATATATATATACATGTCATTGTGACATATATATATACATATATGTATAGTTTATACACTTCTACATAGTAAAATATCCTCTGATTCAATTGCCCGGTAAAGCCGGCTTCTGTGAAAAGACAGAAGCACCCGACATAAAATGACACTTGGTGTACATAGGTTAACCATGTCTTTTCATGTCGTTTGCAATCTGATTTGCACAAACAATTACATCAGTCTATGTGTGCAAAATTTCACACCTGTAGGGGTTAATTAAAGGTGTAAATTCGTTGTAAAAAAAACGGACTTTTTTGCTACGAATTTACACCTTTAATTAACCCCTACAGGTGTGAAATTTTGCACACTAAAGGGTATGCCACACTAAACAACATCGCTAACGGGATCGCTAAAAAACGTCACTATTTAGCGATCCCGTTAGCGATGTTGTTGTGTGCGGCAGCTGCCAGCGACGAGCTTCCTGCTGTGATCTCGCTCGTCGCTGGAATCGTTCGGGACCCTATTTTATCGTCAGCGCTCCCGCTGGGTAAGTATAATCGCTAAGTGTAGCACCTTTTCTTAGCGATTTAGCGGTACTTTTGTACCGCTAAAGTCGTTAAGGAGATCGCTAACCGCGATAGCGTCCTTAACGACATCGCTAAGTTAGGTAGCTACTAGCGATATAGAAACAATCCCGCTAGCGATCTCATTAGTATGCGACGCTAACGAGATCGCTAGCGGGATTGTGTAGTGTGGCAGTACCTTTACACTCATGTAATTGTTTGTGCAAATCAGATATCAAACTACATGAAAAGACATGGTTAACTCTATGTAAACCAAGTGTCATTTCATGTCGGGTTCTGCATTTTCACAAAAGCCGGCAATTGAATTAGCAGCTATTATACTATGTAGAAGTGTATGAACTATAAATATAAATATATATATATATATATATGTGTCACAAATTTAATGACATGTATATATATATATGAGGTGTAAAATTGATGAAAAAAAATGCGTGGGCTCCCGCCCTATTTTCGCAACCAGACAGACAAAGCCAGTGAGTGGGGGCAGATAATAATAGCCCAGAGGGGGACCATTATTTTGGCCCCCCCCGGCTACTAACATCTGCCCCCAGACACCCCAGAAAGGGCAAATCTCTAATTAGATTTGCCCTTTCTGGCACTTTGCCTGTCTATTCCCATTACCCTGTAGCGGTGGCGAATGGGTTAATAAGGTATTAAAATGACCTTGCAATTGAAAGGTCACTTTAAGCCAGGTTAATAATTGAGAGCTGTCAATTAGACAACTATCAATTATTAATCCTATTGTATGAAAGAAAAATCAAACACACACACTTTAATAAAAAATAAGTTTAATGAAATAATCACACAGTTTTTGACCATATTTTATTTTCCTTCTAAAACCATTTCCTGTAATAAAAATAAAATAATAAAGCAAAATTATTCTTACCAATCCGATGTACAGTCAGGTCCCACGGTGTAATCCTTCAGAAAGGGTTAATGTTTACTGCAGGGACCGCAGCTAATGCTGCAGCCTCACAGTAAACCCCCAAATGAATGAGTTCCTCTCCTGGCTGACAGGAGAGGAAGTGGAAAGCTTAATTGATTGCTTTCCACTTTCACTTCAGGTCAGCCAGGGACACAATCAGTGACGTCAGAGGGAACTGGTTAACAAAAATAGGGGATCCCCTCGAAAAAAATTGGCGTGGGGTCCCCCCTATTTTTGTTAACCAGCCAGATGAAGCAGACAGCTGAGGCCTGGATTTTCAGGCTGTTAAGGAGCCAAGATCCATGGACCTTGCCAGCCTGATAATACCAGGCCACAGCAGTCTGCATATCTTGGCTGATTAACAAAAATAGGGGATCCCCTCGAAAAAAATTGGCGTGGGGTCCCCCCTATTTTTGTTAACCAGCCAGATGAAGCAGACCACTGAGGCCTGGATTTTCAGGCTGTTAAGGAGCCAAGATCCATGGACCTTGCCAGCCTGATAATACCAGGCCACAGCAGTCTGCATATCTTGGCTGATTAACAAAAATAGGGGATCCCCTCGAAAAAAATTGGCGTGGGGTCCCCCCTATTTTTGTTAACCAGCCAGATGAAGCAGACCGCTGAGGCCTGGTTTTCCAGGCTGGTAAGGATCCAATATCCATGGACCTTGCAAGCCTGATAATACCAGGCCACAGCAGTCTGCTTAGCTTGGCTGGTTAACAAAAATAGGGGATCCCCTCGAAAAAAAAAACGGCGTAGGGGTCCCCCTATTTTTGTTAACCAGCCAAGTAAAATGCAGACTGCTGCGGCCTGGTATTAAAAGACTGTCAAGGCCCATGGATTTTGGCCCTCAACAGCCTGATAATACCAGGCTACAGCAGCCCCACATTTGGCGCATCAAAAGATGTGCCAATTGTGGCACTTTACCCGGCTCTTCCCACTTGCCCTGTAGCGGTGGCAAGCGGGGTAATAAGGGGTTAATGTCACCGTTGATTGCACGGTGACAATAAGCCCGGTTAATAATGGAGAGGCGTCAATAAGACACCGATCCATTATTAATCCCAAAGTTATTAAATGCATAAAAAAAAAGACAAAGCAAGAAAAAAGTATTTTAATGAAATAAAAGAGACAACACAGTTTTCATTTCTTTTATTGTACTCTCATTCCTGCGACGCCATCGATCTCCTGTAAAAAAAGAAAAAAAACAAACCAACAGTATACGACTTGTCCGACGCAGTCCATAGTAACGACTGTCCCACGACGATCCAGCTATGCTACATCGCAATGACAGGGAGAGCCTGTCATCGTGACGCAGCACAGCTGATTACCTGCTTCCCCGACGGTGACGTCATCGGACTGACTGCTTTACGGCCGGGATTACCCAGCAGTCACTACAGTTATCGCGAGAAACTGCATGTGACCGCCGGGGAAAGATGATGGCGGCCATGAAGCAGTCCAGGCCGTGACCGCCGGATATCTTCTGCCAGGTAAGTGCCGCTGACTCCTGACAGACCCGACCGACGGACACTGACAGTGACAGACCCGACCGACGGACACAGACAGTGACAGTGACAATCCCGATTCCGGTATCCGATATGACGAAAATATCGGTATTCGGAATCGAAAGCCCGATACAGCTAATATCAGCCGATACCCGATATTTGCAGTATCGTATCGCTCAACACTAATGGAGACATTTTGCACTATCCTTTTCAGAGAGATGCTATTTGATTAAAATGATCATCTTTCCAAAGTTGCCATACCTATTCCAAGCTCTCCCTTTGCTATTGTCATAACCAGATATTAAACAATTAAATGCAGCATTTAGGAGGTTCATAAGGGGTGAGAAAGGAAGAACACATATAGGATTGCTCAAGCTACAATTGCCCAAAAGATAGGGAGGAATTAATTTTCCGAATATTGGAAGATACAATCTGGCAGCTAACTTTAGGTACATTGTGGATTGGATTTGCGGGGTCTCTCATTTTGCCAACGTACAATTTGAGCAACAGTTGAGCCCTCGGGAGTCACTAACCGCTGTGATCCATCTGAGCAACTATGAGCTCGCTGATGATATTAGAGAGCACTCAGTTTTGTGGCAAAATATTTTGACATGGAGGAGAGGGAGAAAAAATTGGGGAGGGAACGGCGATCTGTTTCCTTTTCAGCCATTTCTAGGCAACCCTAAATTTATGAATAATTGTCCACCCGTACATTATGTAACCTTGGCAAAACAGGGATGCACCATGGTGGCTGACATGTTGGATCAGAATTTCACCCTACTATCTTTTGAAACAATAACACAGCGCTTTCCGTTTTTTAGACACAGGCCGTTCCTCTTCCTTCAGGCAAGTAGCTTAGCCCAAAAATATAGTAGTGATAGGAAAGACACAGCTCAGATGAACAACATAGAGGTCTTTCTTAAAACCTCGAGGTTGCAGAGTGCTTCAACGAGCAAATTATACTCCATATTACGTCAGCGATGGTCTTGGGAGGAGAGAGACACTGGGCCTTCTAGATGGGTGAGAGATATCCCAGGGCTTGAAGTTGGGGAATTTTTGGATGCTACGATGTCACAGAAGAAATTTATTCCCTATAGTAGTTACACGGACATGGCTTTATTGATTTTCCATAGGGCATACATCACTCTATCAATGCAGGCCAAAATGACACCT